>JAINUV010000406.1:0-169173 GCA_020205505.1 Panax japonicus
GGGTGAACATATTAGTAATATGGACTGTTCATGTTATTACTGATATTCTGGATTTAGGATAAGATTCTATTCATAGATATAGTTCATACATCCAAGTGAGGGTATCCAAACACAGTAATATTTCTCTTGAGAATTATCATCTGTTATGGGATACTGTGAATTTTGGATTTATGAGAATTATATCTGATAGTCCCTTAATATAAGCTTATAATCAGATACCATGGGTGTATAGATTTAAATATATCATATTGATTCTTAGTAATACCATATCAGATACCATGAGAGTATAGATATGGGGGCGTTACATAAACTGTTCTATGTTAACACCTTACACAACTTATATTGCAATACTAGAGAAAAAAAAGGAGAACATCAATACGGAAAAAAAGGCACTGAACTTTTAAGAAAACAAAATCAGTTATTGCGATGAAAAATAAACTCACTCTTTAAGTTTCCCACCCACAAGATAACTTGGCTGCTCTGCAAATAGGCACCCAAAGAGCAGACTAGCTGCAGTAAAACCCACCCGCCAGCAACACAGCAAAGAAAATATACTATTAGTGTCAGTAAGGTCCCACCCACCTTTATTCCTTTAAAACTGATATTCAAGGAGAGAGCCAATTCGAAAAATGGGAGAGAAAAAGAATAACATAGAACAATTGATAATTGAATAGATAGGAGAGAACCAGGACAGAAACCAATATGGCTGTTACATACAATTTCCAAGTACTTTGACTCAAGGATATGCTGTTAATGTTACTCTGATCACTTGATGTTCTGCAGATGGATCGTCCAAGTCTTTGATCAGCTAGTTGTCAGTGACATTATGAATAATTATGCTGCTCATTATTCCTTAACCCTCAATAAAATCGATAAGGTTTGTTCCCAGTGCTTCATAGCTAGGTATATCCTGTAATTTTCTCTAATACATTTAGGAATTCATACTCCTTTCTGTTGCTCATCTACATCTCCATTGTAGTGGGCCTTGGCGAGTTTCTAGGTGAGTATATGTAGGCACCTACAAATCCTTTATATGAATACCACCATACATTTACATGGTGCATAAATAGGTTCTTCAAACTTTCCACTGCTTATATAACAGCTTCAACTAAACCAAGTAGGCAACATCATCGAGAACCTGCAATAGAGCCAGACAGCAACAACAGAGAACTACATCAGCAAAAATCCAACAAAATAACATCACAACCTCAAACCAGCCCATATGAATTGCAACAAAAGTAAAACCAATCACGACACAAACTAAACAAAGGCAACAAAAATAGCACTCAAGTCATGATTTTATTGCTTATTAAGTAGTTGCCACAAAGGAATTTTAGATGTTATAGGCATATCCCTATTTGGTTAGAATGAAGCAAAAAAAAGATCCCCAAAGTGTTCCTTTCCATAATAAACTACTTAATATCAAGAAAAAAAGGAATGGAGAAACTAGGTAATCTCGCCAGGCTCACAGAATTATTGCTCAAGAGTCAAATGATTTGGAGGAACTAGAAAAAGAACTACTGCTCACAGAACTTTGCTCAAGAGTCAAAGGGTTGCACCGCTACTCAAATCATCAAGATTTGAAATGAAATGAAAATAAACAAGATCTGAGATGAAATTGATGGACCTGGAGGGCTTGAGAGGGCTAGGGCTTCGATTTAGAGGTATGATAAGGTATGAAATCACACTAGGACTTCGATTGAAAGGTATGATAAGGTTTGGCAGTTCGATTGAGAGAAGGAATAAGGTCTATACTTTATAAGATTGTTGTGGCTTAGAACTTAGAAGGAAGCAAGTGACCGAAACCCTTGTTTAAGTCTAACCCAGCCGTATGTTCCTTATTTTAATTTCAAATTTTCACTTCCGCCTTTTTATTTTTTACTCCGTGTTTTTTACATAGATAACGTTTTTTTTAAAAAAACGTTATCTATTTAAAACCAAAAATTGCCTTTATAAATACACAACGTTTTTTATATGTATCTACAACGTTTTGTTAAAAAACGTTTAAAAAAAAACACCACAACATTTTTTATAAAAATGTCATCTTTTAAGTGTTATCTTTTTATGGTTTTGTACTAGTGCCTCTTCCTTACCTCACAAGTACACTAGAGACCCAACTTCCCGCTGACCTCTCTAAGACTATGGTCTTGGTCGAAGAATTACTCGTCTTTCACACTGGTACATAAAATAAACTAACTCTGATCTTTTCTCTTTTTACAAATAATTTTACAACAATTTGCTTCTCAAATAAGCAGATAAGAATTTAGTATAAATGGATGTTTCTTTAAATAAGTAAATATAATTTAGTACAGATTGATGCTTCTCAAATAAGCATATAAGAATTTAATACAGATGGATGCTTCTTTAAATAAACAGATATAATTTAGTACAAATTGATGCTTCTCAAATAAGCAGATATCAATTAAAGAGCAAATGTATTTATAAAAGTTCAAAGACTTTTATACTTGAGAAAATATGCTTTTTAGTAAGAAGATATTAATTTGTGCTTTGATCAATAGTGCTTCTGTGTAAGAAAATATATAAATTATGCACTGTTATAAAAGTTTAAATAACTTTTATATTTTGTGTGAAAAGATTCTTCTTGAATAAACAAATAACTCAATTTTAGCTTTTACTCAAAAATGCTTCTGTTTAAGCAGATATATAATTTAATACAATTTATAAAGAATTATTTATTCTTTAAGGAGTAAAGAAAAGTCACTTTAAGTTTAAACAACTTTTATAGTGAAAATGCTTCTGAGTAAGCAAATAAGTTGTTTTAAGCTTTGACTCAAATATGCTTCTATTTAAGCTGATATATTCACTTAAGTTTGTGAAATAAAAATTTAAATAACTTTTACATTATGCAACAAGTATTTTATGAATAAATGAATTTATGATCAAATACTTGTGATGACAGATATCAAGTATAATAAATAAATCAGTTAAGCAATACTTGATATAACAAATATATTTGTTTAACTCCGATAATATATAAGAATATTTTATCTATTATGTGAACTTTTATAAATAATATTACTTAGTACTATAAAGAATCGTACGATTTGAATTTCTCTTTGTAGATGTGTATCTCCGTAGCCTTGCGGCGCCTTAGTATGACAAAATTTATAATTTCAGAATTGATATTTATATAATATTTTCAATAGATCACTACGATTCTCAAATCCAGTTCGGATGACTACTCTTTTTGGAGCAGTATCTCAGTGTCATTTTGAGCTATTAAGTGTCATATATATTTTACGATATTTATATAAATAATATCAATAAAAGATTACTGAAGACTATAAGGAATCGTACAATTCGAATTTCTCTCCGTAGAGGTGTATCTCCGTAGCCTTGCGGCTCCCAAGTATCCTTTTATTTGATAAATAAATGAAATATAGATATATAGAATTGTATATAACAATTTATATTCGTATATCTATAAATATAAATAAGCAATAGATAATTCAAATAAAATAAATCAAACAACTTATCTCAATATGCTTAGACCAATTTCCTCTTTTCAAATAATGAGAACTTTTGTAAGAAGAGAGAGAAAGCTTTTTAGAGAGAAAGTATGTGGAAGAAAAATAAGCTTTTCTTTTGGCAAATTGAAAATGAAGAAAAAGCCTCCTATTTATAGATTTTTGAAGTCAGGGGTAAAATGGTAATTTTAGAAATCTATTTTTAAATGTACGATTTGGATGAAGGATTTTTGAATTGGACGGTCCGGATTAAAATAAATTTTACGTGATAGAGACTCAATATTCTGCCCATGCAATAAATCATCAACTTATCATTTACTACACTTGTTTGACCATATGAAAGAAAGCCAAATTTAATGCCAGCATACACGGTTTCCTTTTGTCCCAAAATAGTTGTCTTTCTTCACTTGCAAGCACACTTAATCAATCACATTCTTGCTTATTTAATATGCCTGCATGATCTTTAATATATATATATATATATATATATATATATATATATATATCCATTTTCTATATATATACACGTTTGTTTGCATGGATGTAATATGATATTAGCAGTGGCGAAGCCAGGATTAGTTCGTAGTAGGGTGAATAATTAGAGTATCAAACAATAAATCAAAATTGATAATTATAGTAGTAAAACGCGACTCAAATATATAACCAAAAAAATATAATATGTCATTGTTATAGCCATCAAGCTTATCCAGAAAAATAACTAGTAGAATATAATAATTACAATTGTCATCTGCGCGTTTTTATTCGTTGAAATCGTTGCATAATACTTTCATTGTCAATGCAATCAAATACATCCTTATCGATGTATGTAATCAAGCAATCATTCATCAGTTAATCTGCCATAGAATTGCGCAACCTATTCTTTATTATCTTCATCGCAGAAAAGCTCTTTCAACAGTAGCAATCGCAACAGGTAAGATTAATGCCAAATTTAGAAGCCGATATACCAAAGGAAATACAATATGTTTCTTCGTACCTACGAGCTTTCTTGCAAGACCGCTAATCCCTTGAACTTCCAAAAACTCTTAATTTGTCTGCATATCAGAAATGTAATTATCTAGTTGACTATCAAGTTTCATAAGATCCATTGGAGAAAAGTCATTTGAATAAATGCTAGCGAGATGAATCAATTTGTCCTTATCAAAACTAGTGAAACAATCACTAGGATTTAAGCATGACACTGATAAAAACAAGTCAGTACTTGCTTCCGTAAAACGATCATTTAATTCTTGAAGTTGCCAATCCAAAATAGTACAAAATATCTTAACATAATAATGGTGAAAATTTGTAATACCTTGATATTTTTGACTTGATCTCCCATGGAATAAAGCATGCATATCTATAATATCAATTTTGTGTTTGTTGTAAAATAAACAAACTTCATCAAGTAGTTTCTCCCATCCCTCATCTCTCATAGCCTTCAATAGTTGCTTAGACACTTTAACTAATTCCATAGCATTTACAATGTCTTGATCATTTCTTTGCAATGCTTGTGATAATTTATTTGTAATTCCCAATATTTTTTCTCATCAATATTAGATCAAATGCAAAACCAAATGATTGCAATGACTCTAATAAACTAAAAGTAATACCTTTTTGTTGGTATATTAAACCATCATCTGAAACCTCCTCAAGTACATCAATCACCAAGGAGAACATAAGAATCAAGTTCAAAAGTGTCTCATAATGTGATCCCCAACGTGTGTCGCCTGCCCGTTTAAGACTAGTTTCTTGATGCAAGCCTTTCCCACTTTGAATTTCATTATTCATCAATGATTTCCCGACTCTAGCAGCTTCTTTCTCTCGAAGACTATCTCGACGCTTGCATGATGCTCCAACCACATTTAACAACTCAGAAACCTTGTTAAAAAAACAAGCAATGTGTTTATGCTTACTTGCAACAGCCACAATAGTTAATTTGAGTTGATGAGCAAAACAATGGACATAAAATGCAAAAGGATTCTCATTCATGATTAAGGTTTTGAGACCATTAAATTCACCTCGCATGTTACTGGCTCCATCATACCCTTGACCACGTATTCTTCATAAACATAGTCCGTGACTTGAGAAAAAAGTCTCTATTGTTTCTTTAAGCAATGAAGTAGTGGTACTAGTAACATAAACTATACCAACAAAACGTTCAACAACACATCCATTTCTATCCACATAGCGTAAAGCTATGGCCATCTGTTCTTTGATTGAAATGTCACGAGACTCGTCAACTAATATTGCAAACACATCATCTCCAATATCACTAATGATATCAATGGTAGTTTCTACTGCAATACAATTGATAATATCTTTCTGAATATCACTCGACACCAATTTCAGATTTTTTGGAGCATTTTGCAACACAACATTGTTGATACTTTCATTGTGATTAGCAAGAAATTGTAGAAGCGGTAAGAAATATCATGTATTACTTGAATCATCATCTTCATCATGACCACGAAAGGATAACCCTTGATGCAAAAGAAATCTTATGCAATCAAGTGATGCATTTAAACGAATTCGATATTTAAATCTCGTTTGTTCGGATTGTTTAACAAAAATATTCTGAATGTTTTGCTTTGGTTTCATCAAATCTTGACATTTACTCCAAGCTTGGTTATGAGCACTATTAGGCCCTCCAACACGAATATCAAATCTCTTTTTCTTGTTCCATGTTGTGAAGCCGTTAGTATTGAAAGAATCACCACCCATTTGTTTTCCAGTGTCCTGCCTAAATAGTTAGCAACATAAGCAAAATGCTGCATCAATAGCTATGCTATACTCCAACCAATTTCCATATTCTTTAAACGAAGAAGGATTAAATCTACGTAATAATCCCCCAATTCGAGTTTGTGGGAAGTTATGTTTGAGAGGCTGACAAGGACCCTTTAGCATGAATGCTCTTCTTACTTTATCTTGAATATTTGGATGATAGTTTGATATTTTCTTTCGCAACCCGGGTTCTCTTTCAAGATTTTCCAAATCTACTTTTTCATCATCCTTTTTTTTGATTTTTATTAGAACATGATTCTTCAAATGCAGAAGCTTTTCTGAATACAAATTTGTCCATATTGGCTCTTTAAAGAATTAAAGATATTATGAACTTAATTACAACAAAAAACAAAGCTATGCCAATTTCATGAACTTAACTTTTTCTAAAAAGGGGACAAATGCATCCAAATATCTAATTTAATAATACTAACAAAAGGGGGAAATTATAATTGATTTTTGAAAATAAAACTGAGGTTGGAGAAATTGAAGAGAGAGTAATTTCTGTTACCTGCAAGGGCACAAGGCTGCAAGAGAGTCACAGTATGAGATTTAGGGCTGAGGCTAATGTAACCACTGTCAACAATTGAAAAATTCAAAATTCAAAATCCAAATAGGCAATTAGTCGTATTAAATTGTAACTAAACTAAGAAAATAATCCAAAGGGGTAGGAGTCAAAAAGCATAAAAAAGGTTCATCAACGCCAATACCAAGCTAATTTCTAGAAATTGAAAGTAGTTAATAATAGAGATGAACGAATTTTGACATTGAAATCAATAATAAAAGGAATGAAGAGAGAGAAAGCGGAAGAGGGTTAGTGGGTTACCATCATCTTCAATCTTGGATATAGAAGTAGGTCAGTAGGATCCAGGAGGTGGGCGTTGGAATTGACGAGCTTGCATATGCAGCATATCTGATATCTCCTCTTTTTCCCTAATTCCCTTTGCTTTTACAGTTTTACCACCAATATTCCTCCCCCACCTCCTTTTTGCTTATTTGGATTATGGCGATGGGCTCTCTTTAATTAAAAAAATAAAATTAAGTGGGGTCAAAATTTAAATAGGGATAAAAAATTGAGCGGGATAATTTTTTTTTAAGTGATTTTAAAAATTGAGTGGAGTTAATTGACCCCACATTTTAAGCATGGCTTTGCCAGTGGATATTAGCATGCATGTATTCTTTATATATATATAATATATTTTAATGTTGCCAACTTGCATGTTTATTAATGCATGCATATATTATACTGTTAACATAAATAATATAAACGGTTTATATATATAGATATATAAGATTTATATAATATATATACGGTTTATATATATATATATATATATATATATATATATATATATATATATATATATATAAAAGTAATAAATAAATTTTGCTCAATTTTAAAATAATTTAAAATAAATTTTGAAATCTTTAAATAATAAAATTAATTTGAGAATAAATATAAAAATGCCCATATGTCAAAAATGATTTAATCAAAATCTCCATCTTCTTTCCAAATTCGGTCGAACAAGCATTTGATGATCAACATATGATTTTTGTCCCACAATGCATGACCCAATTGATTTAACATATTAAAAAATCAAGATCAATAAAATCAATTAAATAAGATTTAGAAAATATTTTTGGTCTAAGTAAATAAGATAAATAAAACAATTAAAATAAAAAATCCTATGGAGAGGATTCTACCCTTTTAATTAAATTATTTACTAATTATTGTTATCATCAAAATAAAACTAAAAGTTGGAGACCCAACAATCTTCCCCTTTTTGATGATGACAATCAACTAAAAATATTTTCCATAAAAGCTCCCCCTCAATTTATGCAATCATCAAAAAATTTTAAATTTTTGAAAAAAATAATAACATTCAACAATATATAATAGTTATTTTTCTTCTCCCAATAATATTTTTCTTCTCCCCCTTTGTCATCATAAAAAATGGGAGGAAAGAATAGTATAAATTACTTTTCAGAACCTGCAGAAGATGAGATTAATTTTTATTTTTTTAAAAATTTAGTTGCCTCCTACATGATTTGTATTTGTGTGGTTGCATTTGATTGACCAAAATCAATATACAAGAATGGAGACCATTTACCGTTAGATGTATAGAAATTTAAAAGAATGTTCCATATTAAATCTATTATATATATATATATATAATTATGAGAAAATTGACATGTGCCACTTGTACTTGAACAATTATGATAACCTGCATAGTCACAATCTTTTTTACCTGATTTTATTTGTATTCCTACGAAGATGTTTAATTTTTCATTCATGCTCATTTCAAAATCCTTACTCATGCTTTCAGAGAAATCATTTCACAAAGTAATATCAATAGACCCAACAATGACGTTGTCAGTTATTTTTACTAGAGTTAGCTCTAAGACACACCTGCAACATTTATCAATTTCAAGAACTGGTACCCTTTAATAAGAAGGGTCCTTTGGGTGAGTTCTCTATTTTGTATAAGGAACATTTGTGTTTTCCTTTACAAAAATAGGTACAAGATAATCAATCTTAGTAGACACGAGAATTTTATGAGTAGCAAGTCTATAAGATGCATGATTTACTCTTTTATTATATTCTTAAAAACGTTAATGATAATTTCTATGAGATTTTTGACTTTTATTACAAAACTCTTTCCCTTGTATTAATAATTGGTGCAATTTTAGTTCCTTTAGGCACCCAAATCATTTTTCCTTTATAATTTTCATTTCGAGCATTACACTGAAAGTAGTATGCACACAAGCCAATCATGTTTGATGATAAAGCATATACTTTGTAAACAATCTTATTCATTTATTAATAAAAAGTATTTATTTATTAAAGGCTTTTAATTATCTACATGATGCTGTTTTATAATATGTGATAAACCCATAGTTTTAAGCAATGCTTTTAGAATAATGATGATGATCATTCTAATGAGATCTAAATTCTTAGAAAGCTTAAAACTAAGATAGTTCCCAATCGTTGGATTACTAAATTGGGGATTAGTAAATCCAGATAGATTGGTACATACGTTGCTTGCTCATTGGATGAGAATGATTGATCTCATGATCATTTGTGTGGAGACACTAAAGCAAGTATGTAGGTGCTTATTAGAGAATAAGTTCACTTAACGTGACTCGCTAAGGAATACCTAATGGAGTTTTACTTGCATGTCAATAGGAATTCCTGTAGTGATAGTAGTACAAGTGATCCTTGGACTTGAGATCATCATAGTATCTTGTGTATGATGAGTTATACTTTGACTTATTCCTTAAGACCCTTAGGGTATATCAAAGGGTATGCTTGGGTATAATAAGTTGTACATGGAGATAATGTATGATCAATAAAGAATCTACCACTTCTAGTAAAAGAAGAGAAATATCCTATGTGATTCGATAAATGACAACCCAGTAGTCCTTGGCCAAGGCAGAATGAAATTAGAAAGGTGTTTCTAATTTGCATTATTTGGGGTTGTGCATTTAGAGTCGAAATACATATAATTAAATAAAATAAGACTTGACAGAAATTCCATGTCTTATATTTAATTGGGACATTGTATGGTGGAAGGATTGAATTGTACGGTAACTATTTACTCAAAGGTTCTTTTATGATTAATGTTGA
This sequence comes from Panax japonicus, assembly GCA_020205505.1. Classification (NCBI taxonomy): domain Eukaryota; kingdom Viridiplantae; phylum Streptophyta; class Magnoliopsida; order Apiales; family Araliaceae; genus Panax; species Panax japonicus. Next base: position 9,895 of record JAINUV010000406.1, read on the forward strand.
AATCTATATTATCTGGAAAGTCGTTGATCGCTAGGGAGGCTTATCCCTATTGTAGAATAAATATTATTTATTTAAATAAATTATTAGTTTAATTTATTTATTTAAATAAGATTAGAATTGTTCTAATTGATTTATTCACAACCGGTTTAATATGGAGAACCTAAAGGGTCACACCATAAAAGGAAGAATAATTATTTAAGAAGTTAATGGCATAATCGTAATAATATGTTAAGTATATTTAATTTAATCTATGGTGATAGAATAAATTAAATAGCTTAATATTTATTATTTAATATTTTAGAAATATTAAATATAAATTAATAAGAGGAGTCTTATTAATATTATTACAATTATTATTATTTTAATTTCTAAAAGAGTTTAGGAATTAATTTAATATAAGTACTCTCATTTATTCCTAATAGGATTAGGAGAGAAAATTAATTAAAGGAGTTTAATTAATTATCCCTAATAAGATTAGGGAGCCCATTTTATTAAAAGAGTTTAATTAAATAAATAATACCTTATTTTTAATAGGGTTATTTGATATCTTTATAAGAGGAGTCTTATATCAGATATCAAATATACGTAATTCCAATTGTTGGAGAGTACGCCCCTTTTTCTATAGAGATAGAAAACTAGGTTTTGAGCCAAATACCCATCTTCTTGAATTCTTCTTTTTCCTTGGTGGATCACCTCTAGAGGCCAAACACTTGGGTGGCTAACGTTGATCAAAGGAAGGAACCCAACCCGGTGGATTCAAGTTGAACGCGAAAAGGATTGGAGGTGAACTTGTACCTGAGGAAGCTCGATCTTCAAGGGTATGATTCTTGTTCTTTCTTTTTCGTTTAATTAATAATTGCGCATAAAGGGTGATCCGGGTATATGGTTTATAAATTTTTAAAACTCTGATTTTACACGTTTCCGCATAATTTTACAATTTGATTGCGTTCATGAATATTACAAACCTAACAGTGGCATCAGAGCCAAACCTTTATGCGAATTATTAATTGTTCAGATTTGATATGTATATTGATATGTGTTTAGAACAATTTAATTGGGCATAATTTTGTTGTATGAAATATTAAAAAAAATGGCGATTTTTTTTTTATTACTGTTTCGTTGTTTTTTTTTTCCGTGGATAGTCAATTATTAATATGATTACTTCGGAAAGGGACTTGCACGGATTTTAAGGATTCAGGAGCTTCATGAATCAAGAGTGGTAATGTGGCCAGGATCAATTCTTTTAGGAAAGGGAATTATTATTATTATTATTTCCATGAGTCACATTATCATGTGATCTAGATAACCAAGCTACAATCCCACGTATCCTGATTGCATGATTTCAAATGGTACATGATTTGTATTTGCACCGAATTTGGTGCAAATTATATAATTATATATTTATTCACAATCTGGTGTGGTAATATATATAAGTTATATATATTAATCTTATTATTTTATAATTAAAATAAAATGTTTATTTTAATTTTAAAATAATAGGTTTATTTTAATATTAAAATAAAAGAGTTTATTTTGATTTTAAAATTAAATTTCATGCTAACTAATTAGAGTTGGAATTGGATTCCATGATAACTAATTGGAGTTGAAATTGAATTCAATATTTTCCTTAAATAAAGGAGTTTATTTAGATATGAAATAAGATTTCATATTATTCAAAATAAAGGAGTTTATTTGTGAATAGGAAAAAGAATCAGTATTTCCTTAAATAAAGGAGTTTATTTAGATATGAAATAAGATTTCATATTATTCAAAATAAAGGAGTTTATTTGTGAATAGGAAAGAGAATCCGTGTTTCCTTTAATAAAGTTTTTTTTTCCATGGAATTGGATTCCATAATTAATTAAAATAAAGGAGTTTATTTTGATTAAAGATTTTGATTAAAATAAAATAGTTTATTTTATTCAAAATTAAATAAATTAAAATAAAATAGTTTTATTTTGATTTAAATTTGGATTAAAATAAAGGAGTTTATTTTGATTCAAAATTAGATTTTATACTAACTAAATTTGTCCATTAAATGATATCAATATATATATATTAAATGTTTATTATTCATGAGATGAATGTTATTTATTGATGCATATTGTGATGTGTATGATAATAAATGAGATTGATTATGGACTATTGACCAATGTGATTGGATTTTATTTTAGTTGGATGCATGAATGTATTGGTTTTATTAAATGGGGTCTGTGTACCTCGTCTTCTCTAATTTTTCTTAATGTAAATTCTATCTCCCTCCTATGTACTTCCCCTTGACTGCTGATCAAGGTTTCTATTTTTTTTAAAAATAGTTTTGTAATAGGAATAGTTAGAATTAATTTTGAAAAATTGGAGATCAAGGGGCAAGGAGCGCTTGAAGACCCGTTTGTAATGGAGCCAGGGTTTAAATGTAATAGTTATATTTAAATATTAATTCTTGCACCCCTAGGGTTTGACCTTTTGGTTCACTTGGTGGCTCTAGTGAACCAAACTAGAATAAAAGTCCATAATCAATCCATGTAGAATATAGTATTCTATATGTGCATGCTTATACTATATATATATATATATTATATATTATGCAAACATGCTTCGCATGTTCATTAATATGACGCGTATTTTATATATATATGTGCATACGCGCTAAACAAGATGAGACAAATTAATAGCAAACCCCTCAAATATTTTATATTAAGTTGTAACGTTCAAAGATATTTGGAATATCGAACGTCGCCTTCTAGCATGATAGAAACAATAGAGTATTGAATATTTAATATGAGTTTGTTGTGCACACACAAGGCGAGTATTAAATATTTGAGATGTTGTTTTTATTACATATGATGTTTATAAGGAATTGAACATTACTGCTTTGTTGTGCACACACAAGGGCTGTAGTTTTCTCTTCACTTATATGGAAATGCTGGGTCTGACTTAACTTAAATCGTTTTAGTTCGGATGTGCACACACTTGACCATTATGATTTAAGAGGCAAAATACAAGGAGTTACATAGTTGATGTAATTGACAAGAGTTGTCTACCTATTTATTTATATATAGTTTGTTGTGCACACACAAGGCTATATACATTTGAAATGGGATCCTTATTCTCACTAGCAAATCTTTAATTAGATTTTGCCGAACTATATAAGTGAGGATAATATAGTTTGAAGAAAATAGTGGGAGATACCAATTTAAAACAAGACCTAAATTATTTTGGTAATTAATAAAAGAATGTATGTTAAAATGTTGTTAATTTCAAATTCATTTACAGAATTTTACAATGTCTAAATTACTATCACTGCATAGCATATTAGATGCTAAATTAACCGGACCGAATTAAATGGATTGGTTAGGGAAATTGAGAATAGTTCTCATGGCTGAAAAGCTTTCTTATGTCCTTAATACGCCTATCCCTGCAATGGTTGCAGACAATGCCTCTGAGGAAGATATTGCTACTTTTAGAAAGTGGCTAGATGATGCATAGTTGGCTCAATGCATCATGCTCACATCCATGAGTAACGAGCTTCAGCGTCAGCATGAAACTATGGATGTTCTTACTATATTCCTGCACATCAAGTAGTTGAGGGTGAGGAAAATAGGACTGAAAGATATCAGATATCTAAGGAGCTCTTCCGATCTAGAATGACCGATGACACTACAGTTCATACAAAAGTCCTTAACATAATCAATTTGATTGATCAATTAGGACAAATGGGTTTTGTCATGGATGGAGAGTTGAGCCAAGATTTGATCTTGCACTTATTTCCGGACTCCTTTCACAATTGTTGTGAATTTTTCATATGAACGAGCTAGATATCAGTCTCGCTGATTTGCTTAACATGTTGAAAAATGTTGAGAGTCACTTTCTAACCAAGAAAGACCATGTCTTACTGGTAGGGCCAAAGGATCTTCTGAAAAGAAGAACGATTCTAAGAAGGTAAATAGAAAGGGTAAAAATAAAGGATAATAAGAACAAAATTGATACGGATAGCAAAGGAGTTTGCTTCCACTGCAATAAACCTGGACACTGGAAGAAAACTGCAAGAAGCATCTTGCAGAGGCTAACCAAAGAAGCTTAGTGAAGTTTCGGTTACAAATACAAATTTATTCATAATTTGAAATAAATTTTTCTTTAAGTCAAGGTTCTACTTGGGTATTGGATACCGACTTTGGTTATCATAAATATAAATTTATGAAGGGATCAAGTAGAAGTAAAAAGTTAAACAAATATAAGTAAACCTATGTGTGGGAAATGAAGCAAAGGTTGCTGCATTAACCATAGGAACTTATAGTTTAGCAATGCCTACGGGCAAGTCTATTAAGTCAATAAGTTGTTATTGTATTCCAGTTCTCGTTGGAAACATTATTTCTATTTTATTGTTGGACAATAAAATCTTTGGTATTATAATTAGGAACAATTGTTGTTCTATTTATAATAATAATGTTTTGTATAGAACTGAAATATTACTTAATGAATTTTGTATACTTGACTTACGTGAAAAATATATTTTTCAAATTGAACAAACTAGTATAAGAAAAGGAGATGATCATTCAAAGAGTTGAATGTATGTATTTGTTGAAATACAAGTGTGAATTATTTGAAAGGTTCAAAGAATTTAGAAATGAAACAAATTGACAAAATATTAAGATTCTTTGATTAGATCAAGGAATAAATACTTGTGCAATAAGTTTCTAGATCATCTCAAATGATTTTCTCATAATGGACACATCCTGATACACAATAATTGATTGTTGTATCTGAATGGAAAATTCGTACCTTGTTGGACATGGTGCGGTCCATAATGATTTTATCGACATTCCAGTATCCCTCTAGGATCATGTCCTAGAAATGGCTGCATATCAACGAAAAAGGTAATCTCAAAATCCGGCCCCAAGACTCCATAAAAGTTATGGACAGGGAGGATTCCTAATCTTAAGTATGTTAAGATAAGGGGTTGTCCAACTTATATGAAAAGGTTTCAAAGGATAAGCTTGGGACAAGATTTGACAAGTATAGATTTGTGGGACATCCTAAAGTAAGTTTAGGGCATATGTTCTATAATCCTACTTAGCAAAAGGTGTTTGTTGCAAAACATACTGCCTTCCAAGATAAAGGTGTTTATCATTAAAAGGGATAGTGGGAGGATAATACATCTTGAAAAGTTCAAGAACCACAAAACACTACAAGTCAAATAAAAGGAACCTATAGATAGACCTATTGTACCACAACCGAATCGTAAATCTAGAATAGTACCGAAGATACCTAGGAGGTATGGATTCATCATGGATGATGATGATGAGGTACATATCATAGAAGATGATGATCCAGTTACATATGATGAGGTAAGAGTTGTAGACACTCTCAAAAATAGAACATTCATTTTGATGAAATAATCAAAAGAGTTTGATTTTATCAAAAACAAGAATGAACCTAGTGTGTACAAAAGGGTCAGTGGGAGCGTCGTGACATTTCTGGTATTATATGTTGATATAATACGGATAAGGAATGACATGCCAATGCTAAAATCAATAAAGATAAAGTTGTCTAAATATTCCTCCATGAATGATTTGGGAAGAGTATCTTAATTGGGGATGCAAATCTATATAGATAGATTTAAAAAGAGCTCGACTTAACCCAATGAACGTATATTCATTTGATGCTAAAGTCGTTTAGCATGGCAAACTCCAAGAGATATCTCATGTTGATGAGCCATGGAGTGTATCTCTCTTAATAGTCCCCATAGACTCCTAAAAGAGAGATCGCATGAGTGACTATCATGTATGCAATGAAATATACGCGACCTGATGTTGATTAGTCGTATTCTGGAGAATTTCACTGTGAGACAGTGAAAAACATCTTAAAGTACTTAACTGGCACTAAGGATGTGATCAAACATGGTGGGTCTGAATTAAAACTAGAGGGCTTAACAGACTTAAGTTTTTCAGACAGACCAAGACGATAGAAAATCCACTTTAAGGTAAAGGGTTACCTTGAATGGTGGTGCAGTGAATTGGAAAGGTTCCAAACAGCAAAGAGTTGTTGGTTTAGTGATAAAGACAAAGTATATAGCTATAAATGAAGCTACAAGTTGATTGTTTGGATGAAAAGTTCATTACAGAACTAGGAATAGTTCCTAAGTCTCATCTTGAATCCAAACATGTGTTGTGGCACTTTCATTTGATTATAGAAATCATTGAAAGATGGGAAATCACTATAGAGATAGTGGACTCTCAATAACAATATTACATATCCATTTACTAAAGCTTATCCAACAGCAGGATAATCGTCACTTAGAGAAGAAGGGTATGAGATACCATGGCGATTGACTTTAGTGCAAGTGGGAGATTGAAAGTAGTATGCACACAAGCCAATCATGTTTGATGATAAAGCATATACTTTGTAAACAATCTTATTCATTTATTAATAAAAAGTATTTATTTATTAAAGGCTTTTAATTATCTACATGATGCTGTTTTATAATATGTGATAAACCCATAGTTTTAAGCAATGCTTTTAGAATAATGATGATGATCATTCTAATGAGATCTAAATTCTTAGAAAGCTTAAAACTAAGATAGTTCCCAATCGTTGGATTACTAAATTGGGGATTAGTAAATCCGGATAGATTGGTACATACGTTGCTTGCTCATTGGATGAGAATGATTGATCACATGATCATTTGTGTGGAGACACTAAAGCAAGTATGTAGGTGTTTATTAGAGAATAAGTTCACTGAACGTGACTCGCTAAGGAATACCTAATGGAGTTTTACTTGCATGTCAATAGGAATTCCTGTAGTGATAGTAGTACAAGTGATCCTTGGACTTGAGATCATCATAGTATCTTGTGTATGATGAGTTATACTTTGACTTATTCCTTAAGACCCTTAGGGTATATCAAAGGGTATGCTTGGGTATAATAAGTTGTACATGGAGATAATGTATGATCAATAAAGAATCTACCACTTCTAGTAAAAGAAGAGAAATATCCTATGTGATTCGATAAATGACAACCCAGTAGTCCTTGGCCAAGGCAGAATGAAATTAGAAAGGCGTTTCTAATTTGCATTATTTGGGGTTGTGCATTTAGAGTCGAAATACATATAATTAAATAAAATAAGACTTGACAGAAATTCCATGTCTTATATTTAATTGGGACATTGTATGGTGGAAGGATTGAATTGTACAGTAACTATTTACTCAAAGGTTCTTTTATGATTAATGTTGAAATCTATATTATCTGGAAAGTCGTTGATCGCTAGGGAGGCTTATCCCTATTGTAGAATAAATATTATTTATTTAAATAAATTATTAGTTTAATTTATTTATTTAAATAAGATTAGAATTGTTCTAATTGATTTATTCACAACCGGTTTAATATGGAGAACCTAAAGGGTCACACCATAAAAGGAAGAATAATTATTTAAGAAGTTAATGGCATAATCGTAATAATATGTTAAGTATATTTAATTTAATCTATGGTGATAGAATAAATTAAATAGCTTAATATTTATTATTTAATATTTTAGAAATATTAAATATAAATTAATAAGAGGAGTCTTATTAATATTATTACAATTATTATTATTTTAATTTCTAAAAGAGTTTAGGAATTAATTTAATATAAGTACTCTCATTTATTCCTAATAGGATTAGGAGAGAAAATTAATTAAAGGAGTTTAATTAATTATCCCTAATAAGATTAGGGAGCCCATTTTATTAAAACAGTTTAATTAAATAAATAATACCTTATTTTTAATAGGGTTATCTGATATCTTTATAAGAGGAGTCTTATATCAGATATCAAATATACGTAATTCCAATTGTTGGAGAGTACGCCCCTTTTTCTATAGAGATAGAAAACTAGGTTTTGAGCCAAATACCCATCTTCTTGAATTCTTCTTTTTCCTTGGTGGATCACCTCTAGAGGCCAAACACTTGGGTGGCTAACGTTGATCAAAGGAAGGAACCCAACCCGGTGGATTCAAGTTGAACGCGAAAAGGATTGGAGGTGAACTTGTACCTGAGGAAGCTCGATCTTCAAGGGTATGATTCTTGTTCTTTCTTTTTCGTTTAATTAATAATTGCGCATAAAGGGTGATCCGGGTATATGGTTTGTAAATTTTTAAAACTCTGATTTTACACGTTTCCGCATAATTTTGCAATTTGATTGCGTTCATGAATATTACAAACCTAACATACACATGTGAAAAGAATGACCATTTCTGTTACAGTAAGAACATTTAGTAAATGGAGATGTATAATTTTCTTTTTCTTTACTTGTAACATGATAAAGTCCTTTATTTTTACTAAATTCTCCAATGTATCCCAATCCTTCTTTGTTAAATCCACATATTTGTTGATGAAGCATGACATCAAGGTTTTCTTTCCCTTTTGTTAACTTAAAAATTGTATAATTTAAATCATCACGTTCTTTAGTTAAAATATTAATTTTATCTATTAAAGAAGAATCTACATTTTGTTTTTCTAATTCTATCTTTAGAGATGCATTTTCAAAATTGAGATTTTTAATATCTTCACTTAACAATTGATTTTTTATTTGAGTATTTTTATTAATTACAACAAGTGTTGAATTTTCTATTTCAAAAATTTTATTTATTCTTTTAAATTGTTCTAATTCTTCTTTTAAGGAATCATTTTCCAATTTTACCTCAATTAAACTTTCATTAGTTATAATCAAGTTTGCATTTTCCATTTCCAGATTTTTGTTAATTTTAATTTATTTTTCTAATAAAATTTTTATTTCAATAAAATCTTCTTTAATAATTTTATTATCTTCATATAAATAATTATATGCTTCTTGTAGTTTATGGTGTTTTCCATTTATATTATCTAAGGTATGCATGACAAATGAAGTACAAGATAATTGATGTTCAAAATTTACCTCAGATCTTGGCGATGACTCATTGTTTGCCATTACACACAGATTTACAATCTCTTTAGTTTGTTCAGCAACTTCTTTATCATATCTTTCTTGATTCATAAGTAAATCTTTTAAAGCAATTCATTTCTTTTTGATATCTGTATCCGATCCTTCTTTTTCGACTAACATGTCGACTTCGTTGGCACGAAGATTTCCAATAAGGCTATCAAGAGGATAAGTAGTTAGATCTTGATTTTCTTTAATAGCAATAACCTTCATTCTCCAGATGGATGAAAGGGCTTTGAGAATTCTTCTGTTTTTCTCATTAGTTGTATATGCCTTCCCCAGATGTTCTAGTTCATCAATAATTATGGAAAAACGCCTGTAAGACCCCAAATTTTATGAAATAAAAGTATTCAATTTTTCTTATAATTATAATTCAGTAAATGGTTAGATTGATAAAAGGTTAAAGTTAAGGGTGATATATGTAAATATTTTAAATAAGCAAGTAACTATAAAATACTCATTGTTGTCGGGGAATATTCGTTTGGTCGTGAAATATTCTTGCTGTCGAGGAATATTCGTACGACGGCGCAGCCATTTATGGGCCCCATAACAGAATAATTGTCTGATGAAAAAAATGACAAGTTTGAGTTTTTACAAATAATGACGTAGTTGTTACCGTTAATACTGTTGGAATACCCGGTGATTAAAATACAGTAATACGTGTGGTTGCACAGTAGCATACAGTATTGCACAATATTTTTTGAATTAATGATTCTTACGTAAGAAGGCACTACTCAATAATTGTTACAGTAATTACTGTTCAATATTTTATTTTATTAATTCAATAATTGTTACGTTGATATTTTATATTATTGTTGTTCAATAATTATCACTGCACAGTATCTCCATTATCAGATCAATAATTTTGTATTTGAATAATATTATTAGAGAGCATTATTGACAATGTTTAATGAAGTTCTGTCTAGAAAAGGGGTTTGGTCACCTAATTGCGCGCCAATAAGGAGAAATCCTTATCGGAAAGCCCCCTCTTTCCTGGGAACGACCTGGTTGTCATAATTGTGATTCTATAATATTATTTGTGAATAATTAATTATTGATTTATATGATAAGGAAAATATTTATTTTGTGTGGATATAAATGAAGGAATTAATGCTGAGGTGTTTTATTAGTATTTTGTCGGAATGGAAGAATTCTTAAAAAAGTGTTAATTATTGAAATTTGATATTTTATTTTACATTATAAATGTATAATGTGATAATATAATAATAATGGTGATATTTTACACTAAATTCACGGTGCATGAATCAAATGAGAGAAATCTAGAAATCAAAAAAAGAACAAAATATGGGATTTTTAGAAAAATTAGTTTATTACTTGATTTTGTAAAATCCACAACTCTTTGTGTATAACGAGTTAGGAGATGATCCATATATCAAAAGAAAGCCCTGAAAGTAAGCTAAGCGTAGAAATTTGAATCACCCAAATATTCTTTGTGAATTTTTCGTGGTGACTGTTTCAGTGAAACTGGTACGAGGGACTTATAGTCCGAAAATCAAATCAGTGTTCTTAAAGCTCTATTGAGTGAGTTATAATTTTAATCCGACCGTTGGATCGTTATAATTTTTGGATATGTTATACATATATAAGTTGAGTATATGCCCACAAATTTTGAACCGTTAAAAATTAACGTATGATTTTTTATGAATTTTAAGAGGTGACTGATTCGAAAATTAGTTTTATAAATGATTTTGGGTGGAGATTTCTAGAAGGTTGGACCCACTTTTGGGATTTGGGGAATATTGCTGATCTTTTGTGGGCCCCACTTGTGGTGGTTGAGTTTTTTTCAAAATAACATGCGTAGAATATTTTTTATTAATATTTTATTAATTTAGTCTCCTTTGGCGTTCTAACTTTTTCCTATAGATAGACGCTTAAGTTAGAATTGAAAATCACACTAGAAACATAAGTTTTCTCTCTCTCTATATTATCGAGCGTATTTTTGTGAGTATTTAGATACTTTGAGAGTTGCTATTCAGTGCAAGTTTCCTTCGGCTATACATCCGATATTCCAGTCAGAAATACTGTTCTTTTGAGGTAAGGGATTGTAAGGGTTATTATATTTTTCAGTTTTGTAATTTTTTCGACCCTCAAAAATTTTGGAAAAATTTGAAATGATAATTTGATGAGTTTTCTAGATTGTGTCCAAAAATGACGATTTTTGGATGTATAGATTAGGAGTTATGAATTTTATGGAAAAATACTATTTTAAAAGTAAACCCTTATAACTCCTTGTGGTTAACTCCAAAATTAGTAAAATTTTTATTGGGAGTACATGTATATAATAGCAGTATACTCTGTAAATTTTGAAATATTTGGGCAAAAGTACAATTTATGATAAATGTCTAAATATTCGACAGTTTTGGCCATATGAAAAATAGTAAATGAATTTTTAAAATTCCGAGAAAAATATATGTTCAATATGAGACTATATTCTGCTAAATCCCAGAAAAGAAAATTTTTTGGGATTGATTTGGTATTTTTCATGAAAATGGACTAGTTATGAGTAAATGAATTAAATATGTTATGTGAAGTAAGAAAATTGGAAAATAGGATTTTATGGCTTGAGAATCCTATATAAGGTATATGCAGATTTTTGATGAAGGTTTTGGTTATTGGTAATGAAATCTTATGAGTTTGGCATTTTAAGATGATTAAATGCATTAATTAGTAAAGTGTAAATAATTAAAATAAATTATTTATAAGTTTAAGAAATGATTAAAATATTGTGGTAATATTAATAATATTAGATTATGAGATTATTAAGTGATTTATAACATTTGGATTAAGGTGTTATGAAATCATTGATTTAAAATATTATTTAATGATTAATAATATTAGTAAATAAATTTAATGTTATTATATAATGAATAATATTAAATGGAGTTTATATATAATGAATAATGTTATTATCTTCGTTAAATATTCGTTGAAATATTATTTTCCGTTCAAATCATTTTTGATATAATATTATTCTTGAATTTTACTTCACAAAGCAGTATCATGTTGACAATTTGGATATTCTTGAACTTTGGATAAATTATATTATAAATGTTTAATATTTATCCTTTATCTTATGTGATTGATTCTTTATATCATTGTCATCATTCTCATACTTATATTGTGTTGAAAGTCATCTATGGCCAGTAGTGTGACACCCCCAAATCTGGGTACTTCAATTTCACGGGATTTGGTGTTCACTGTACAAATATCATATATCTATCTACCCATAATAAATGCAAACCATGCAATAGATAGAAATAAAATCTTCCCATTAAGGGTTACAACATCCGAATAATAATACAATCCCAGGTTAAACTAACCTTAAACATATGTGCGGAAATATAAACAATAAGTCTTAAGTAACATCAATTTTAAGTACATCACATAAATAATCAATCTTCATTACTTGCTAAGCTTACCCTTGCCTTTACTAGTGGAAGGTTCGTCTGCCCTTTCGTTCTTAACTGCAATGTTATTATTACGCAAGAGTGAGCACGATTGCCCACAAGTATAACAATATAACAAAGAATAATAACAAGCGAGAGAAATAATAAGTTCTAAAATAAAAGCTCAACTTTTGAATCAAGAATGAATAACAGGAATCAAAAGATTTCTGAGGGTCATAAGACCTTGAACTATGTTCTAGGTTATCAAGGGTTATACTTGAAACCTTTAACAGTCATAAGACTATGGACCTTTCTACTCGTACTTAGGGGGATCAGCCCTTAGTACCATATTGTGCACAATATCTTAACGCTAACGCATAAGTAAATCCCTTTGCAGGGTTGTTCATCTTAGTTTGACATTCGAGTCCGCACCAAAGGAAGTTTTGTTTGGATAATTCAATAAGGGTTCTGAAATTTAGAACTTTCATCAACTATGGACTAGTCGAATCAATAAGGTTCACAAGTCTAACAAGGTTCAACAATAATGATATTCAATTTTAATAATAATCTCAAGAAGTATACAATAGAACAAATATTGTATAACAAATTCATACTTTGAAGGGATAATCATTCTTTAATATAACAATTCGAACTTGAATAATAGTAATGAGAATTTACTCAAGATAAATAATAAACTTGAACAATGATAACAAGTAGGGGTAGGAAACTTGCCTTGTGCGTAGATTACACTTTAATTAAAATCGTTCTTTGATTTAAATCCTACATATCATTTATATTTATAATACCAGTTAATTATAACATACTAGTCATCACAAGTTCATTCTCTTTGTCTAGCTTTGATAATGACCACATTTAATCAAATTACTACACTCATTGTCTCATACTTTACAATTTATGAACAATAAGCTAATTATGTATTCAATAATTCAATCCACATGTAATTATGTTATTTACATGTTAAGCATCTATTTTAACATCTTATTATACTTCTAACATATTTCTATGTTCATTACATTAAGTTACTAACACATTGCTAGGACTAACATTTAAAAATAATTCATTTCTGGACATTCTGCAGAGTGGCGCTGCAGCGCCACTTTTGTACTACGTCTTCACGCTGCGGCGCCGTGGCACTGCGGCTGGACATTTGGCGCTGCGGCGCGGGGCTTAAGGTGTTGGACTGGCGCCGCGGCGCGGCGAACCAGTTACAGAAATTGCAGTTCGCGAAAAATTGCAGAACATGCCAATTTCTACCAATTTCTTATTTTCCACTCGAATTTAGACAAACCCACATTATATAATTCATACATAATCATTACCCAATAATTATAGATTGATTTTAAACCATTAAACCACATAATCATGGAATTAAATTATGCAAATTGTACTATTCTTAACGTTCTTGAAGTTCTTGAACAAAAAACATGGAATTTAATACTACAGATTCGTTATAAGGCCAAATCCAACCATTCAGGTTTCATTTACATCGTTTTAACATGCATAAATATATACAAGTATAAAATTTAGGGATAGTATATGATCAACGCATTAAATACAACGTATAAGGCCATATGGCCATATAACATACTCTGTAATCATATACTGTATAATTTCATGAAACTGATGATATGGAATCATGCAATATATATATATATATAAAACATGTTATACTACTCGAATTATTACACATATCCTTATAACAACACCATTTCCCAATTCACAGAGACTTACAGAATGTATGAAAGCCATTTTTTTATAAAAACTAAATGACGTAACAATGAAAATTGGGTTAGAGAGAATTACCCAAAGCGTAAAGTGTAATGTAGGAGATGAATTGAAACCCTTCTCAAACTTTTCTTAAATCACACACTCAAAATTCTTAACTTTTCTCTCTGAATTCTTTTTGAACTCTCAACTTAGCATACATAAAACAACATAATACGCTAGAGGCGTATAAAAACTGACGTGATGATGGTCAGTTACCCAGTCATGGGTAACTGTTATTAACTTCTCCTAGGGCCTTAATTGGCTAGTATAATAGATTTCAAAACTCCTTTAATTTAATAAACCTTTATCATATAGTTTAATTAATGTCACACCCATTTCAAATATCTTATTTAATTTACTTAAATAAAATATAATAATTTCTCATTAATTCACATAGTTACATAATTAATTTTCTCATTAATAATAATGTCAAATTATTAAATCTCTAATTAATAAATAAATTAATTAAAATAACATTAGGCTTATTAAATTTTCTTTTAATGCAATAAGCTCACATAAATTAATCTACCACAATTTCATGAATTAATTATTTAATCTAATAATTAAATCATCAAAAATATTTATTTACTTCAATAAATATTAAGAATTAAATTACAAAAACCTCGTTCGTCACATCTTTCCCCCCTTAAAAGGATTATGTCCCCAGAATCACGACTCGATAAATTCGACCCGTTACATTCTCCCCCCTTACAAAGATTCTGTCCCCAGAATCGCTTACACATAATTAAGTAAATAAATGAGGGTAATTCTTCATCATATTCTCTTCGAGTTCTCACGTAGCTTCTTCAGCGTTGTGGTTCCTCTAAATTACCTTAACAGAAGGTATTACTTTATTTCTGAGAACTTGTTCTTTTCGGTCGATAATTTGAACAGGAATTTCTTCGTAAGATAAGTCTTTGTCAAAATGTAGGGGTTCGTATTCAATTACATGCTTGTAATCGGCTTTGTAGGGTCATAACACAGAAACATGGAAGACATTGTGGACGTTCTCGAGTGATGGAGGTAAGGCTACCTCATATGCAACTTCCCAGATTATTCGCAGTACTTCAAATGGTCCAATGAATCTTGGGCTTAATTTCTCTTTCTTTTCGAACCTGATCTTCCCCTTCCAGGGAGAGACCTTCAAGAAAATATAACTACCTGATTAATACACAAAGACAATAGAGTTACTACGTGGTACTAATGTACACCGTATTGCTCATAAACAGAAAAAAGACAAATAGGCAATCAAAATATCATTTGCTACAAATCCAAATAGAAAAAGAACCTTCCGTGCGACTATATGATTGCTCTGTTACAAGAAAAAATTGGAATCTTAATCGGCCATTTCATGAATTAATAACAGTAATAAATGGCCATGATGGAAAAGCGATAATCTCAATGCACAATGGTTTCATATTGATCATCAGGTTTGGTCCTGGTTTATTCCTTGAAGGACCAATCCTCAACCTTAAGGCTAACAAATTAATTGTAATAAGTGGGCTCTTATGGTCAGAAACTTTTCTTATTTTTTGCAAACAATATGCATTCATTTAAGTATGACAATAATTGAGAAAACACTGAAGGAGACAAACAAGTGATGGATTACCTTTTTAAGTAAATACACAATATTCGCAGTTTGAGTTCACGTTCAGCATCAGAGTCGGTATCCTTGAATTCCATGTCTGCGAGCAATTTCTCAGCATCATTATCATACTCAATCTCAAATTCGTGCCTCTTAGTATTGTAGCCACTAAACTCTGTCAAATAAGGTCAGTCATCCCCTGGAATCCTTAGCTTTTTCTCTCCAACACTCCTGTCTACTTGAGAATCTGACATCATACAGAAAATACACAAGCATTTGTCTTTAGAACTGATAAATACGATTTTACAAATATAAGAAAGAGAATTTATGGCATGTAAACATCGAAGGAAAATGGCAATGCAAATTTAGTATGTGAAAACTAAAACAAAGTCAAAACATAATATAAAACCTGAAATTGACACTATATCATGGTAATGTATTGATTTGTTCTTTTTGGAACAAACAACTCAATTATCCAATCCAATGAAATACTGCCTTCTCTCTAAATTATAAAATTAATATTAACCAGTCCAATAGGGATCTAAAATGGGCTATATGAGTATGGCCACATGGTCAAGAAACTATGCATGGTGAGATGCTCAATGAGATCTCCTGTTGTTATCCTAGGCTCATTCGACATCTATGATCCCCATTCCCACTACCAAGCATGTAAATGATTAAATTTGGACAATCAGGCACATTCAACAACCGGATTCCAACATATTTATGCATATGAATATAGAACACGGTATTAATATAACTCCAACAAGTTTTATCCTAAAAAATATACAAAGTCAGTTAGCATTACCCTTCCGAGTCACCCTCATTAGATGAATCTTGTTAATTTATCTTATGTATCTTGTTGGACCACATCATAAAAGCTCGAGTCTACATAATAAGGCATATTTTACTATTTGAATTACCTATATGCTCACCATATTACTATATCTCCAGGAAACATGATCTATCCCCCCAATTCAACGTCAAATATTTTAATCTTTTTAATTTGATAATTTATTTATCCTGGCCAAATTTCTAGTGAACTCAGGACTATGTCTACCTGTAACTAATTTGTGACATAAATATCTCTTTCATCAGTCAAAACTCTTTTATAAATAAGTGTCACAGATCTTTTTATTTTCCAGAAGAATAACTTCAAACTAACTTGGTTGACACAATCTAAAATTGCCTTTAACTAAAACCACCTCTAATTTCTCAAATGGTTCTTTTATGACTTTAACTTGGCTAGTTGGCTCTCACACTAAATTTTCCAAATCGTGTGGGATGAAATAGCTTTTGAGCCCATGTATCTAAAATTAAAGTTTAACTACACTCGAACTGTACACATAATAATTTTTCTATGAAAGAACATATCAGACCACAAAAACATGGCTAGTCTTAAATATGCTTAGAATTTTTTAATTAAGTAACATAAGACTACAAAACATGGATAGCTTTATATCAGTCTTGTAGCACTGTTGGAAAATAGCTCATTTAATTCTTCAATCATATCACATTCTGAAGCACCAATGAGCCCCCATCTCTCTTCTACATTATGTTTTTTTTCCATCATTTACATGTGTCCCCTTCGCATACAGAAAAGGAATTATACAAACAAGTCAGAAATTAATCAACTGTTTAGCAATATATGCCATTTCAGGTTTGTTAATTATCTTAAATTCTACATTCTGTTCAATAACAGAGACACTAGGCAGCCGACCTCTTCTGAAAGGCAGACTTCTAATAATCTTGCCTGCCAAACTATACAAACTAATCATAAAAGGAGCAGTAAACTCTATTTAATTACTTAACCTGAAATAACTTTGGAACATATATAATAAACCAACAGGCAGGAAAGTAAATGATATGGAGCTGAGGTTAAGGTTTAAAATAGAACCTTTTTATATCAGGACTCCCAATGGCAGCCAAGTTTGGTCCTACTGTCCTGCATCCTTTTGTGAAACATTTGAGATTCACATGGCCTAAATAGAAGAAAGCAGCAAACCAAGTATATTAGTCATGCCAATGGCTGATAATATGTTGTCCTGTTTGTAGCTATTTTATGCTGCTATTGCTCCATTGCCTATACCAAGACAAAGAAGGCACACCACAACATCACCTTTCAAGTTGTGGAAGTAAGTTGTACCCCTTACTTGGCCCTGGTAAATGCAGGTCAAGAATCAATAGTATCCTTAGTAGAAAATGCTTATACAGTCAAATGGTCTGGAGGTAATCATACTGTTTTAAGAACATCAAAGGATACTCGCATCAAAACACAGAGCACAGAACAGATTTTGGTGAACTCAAGGAGCTTGAAAACCCATATAAAAATATCTAAACTCCATAAAAATTTAACAATAACAATAGTAAAAGAAGAGAGAGACTAACATGCACAAACAGAGTGGAAAAGCTACATCTGCTGCAAATAATGTTGGATCTCGAACATGGATGCTTGAGGAGTAGCTATTTCATATTTAAGTAGGGATTAGACGGTTGCACTTTTTGTTCTCAATGTTATGCTCACTTTTAGGGATATTATGGTCCTCTATTATTATGTGATCTCTTATTCCTAATAAAATTTCTTTTTATTAAAAAGCACATAAAAGAAAATAACATGTTCTTTCATTAAGTGACAACCAACTGACCTGATACCAAAAGCATAACATAATATTTATAGGAGTTTATTACTTACAAGCTGTCGATCAATTAGGTCTTGACAATAAGGTAAGCGATCTTTAAGCTTTTCAATCCTTGCACTTTCTTGCTGGAGTTGATTGTCTACATCATATACATGGGCCCATGCAAGTTTCTTCTTTAACAGCTGTACCTGTTGGGAAATTTCTTCAACTTCTTCCATGCTTTTAATCTTTCCTTGCAACTCATTAAGTTCCTTATGAATGGGTCTTATAGAAATCTCCAGATCCTCAACCAACTCATTTGCACCATTCAGTTGTTTCTCAATACTTTTTAATAGATCATCGACATGATGAAGCAATGTTGCCTTAAAGAAAAACTGAATATTATAATGTCGGTATAGAACACAAATGGAGATCATTGGTAATCAACTGTCCCAAGTACACATAAAGAAACAAGCAAATAAATAAAACAAAGAATAGTAGGGAACAGTTTTACCCTTTCTAATACTTGGGCCTTTGGAGTGGGGAATTGGGGGTTGTGGGGGGTAGTAAGAGAGAATATTACCTTAATTCTTTCTCCCAATATTTTAACTTTCTTATTCAGTAACCCCAAATGTTCAATCTCGATCTTTTTCTTTTCTTTCAACTTTGCAGACGAGCTCTTTCTATTAGGAAACCTTTCATCCTGCCAGAAAAGGGAAGTTATCAATTTCCCTTGCATAACTTCACACATTTCACTTTACATGGCTAAGTGACCCACATCAAAGTAACAAAGCTAAAATGTCTGAAAGCAAACCAAGGTGTATACCTCCTTCAGATCAACAGTAACATTATCTTTTGATGCATCTAATCTCTCAGGTTGGGCAATACCAGTAATTGGCATAAAAACTGCAGTAGTTTTTTTGACATGATCAACACGTTCAAAACCATAATCTAAATGCGATCCAGGAGTCAATTTCACTTGTTCCCCTACTGATTTATCTTCTTTTTCTTCTTCCGCTCAGCCTCATCATCTGCAGAATAATTATAATGGTCAAACCATATATCTCAGTAAATTAAAGATATAAATCCACCATTACATTCAGCTATAAAAGTGGCATGTAAGGTTTATGTTCAGTCCAACCCTCCCAGCAATACAAATTGACAACTTGGCAAGACTAACATGGCATAAGGCTCCTTTATTCAAAAGACATAAACCACTGGCAATTAAGAAAGCAACTTATTTCAGTTCACAAATTGATTCAAGACACGTAGATTTTGGAAAATCATAAGAAGTGGTTCAGTCCAGGTCCCAGCTAGTTACACTCCCTCTGTCTAGAAAAGAGTCCTACTTGTTTTGTGACTTTGACTACTCTTTTTTTTTGAATTAAAAAATTATTATTAAACATAAATATTTTTAAATGTGTCCTATGCAAAGCACAATATTCAGATGAAAAGTCAGTAAAAAGGAGGGCTTTGATTTCTAGAGTATTATTTATGAGTTAAAAGAATAACCATCATGGTTTTGGGTTTGACAGAGGTCTCTGTTCTTTGTCTTAGTCTTGATGCAGAAACAGATCAATCCAGGAAAAGAAAAAGGGTCCTAGAAAGCACAGAACGACTGGCCAAACAATATGCACATTTATGATGTTTCAGAAACTATTGCAGCAACAGAACATAAGAACCCAAAACACATACCTTAGGTTATAAAAGGTCTTGAAAAATAAAAATATAAACCACGTTTCCACATCTAACTCTTAAAAAGAGACTCTACAAGAAACAATAATATGGATGTAAATTACAAAAGTATATTACAAGTATGAAGACTGTTAAAGTTATAGATATGAATCCAACCCATACATGACTTTATTTTGATCTTTCTTCATATTTCTATGTTAAAATGATGAAAATAATTAAGTGAGACAATACCTTAAATCCCTCCACCAAAATAACCTTAATTATGCATATACCTTAAATCCCATGCAGTTCTAAATTTCAGAATCAACATACTCACAAAACAGAGAGATGCTCACGGATAACAAATATAACCATAGATTAATCAATTTACTGAATGGGTTGCTTGTAAATGAAAATAAATTCACCAAATCAAACCACCAACACCCAATTAAAATGAAAGTAAGACGTGTATTAGGGATATACACATAAAAATTTCAATAAATACAGAAAGTAGAATACCTTGTGTACAACAACTGTTGGTTCTAGGTTTCCATGGTTGTGCAACAACTCGTTGTGCTTTGTTTCTCCATGGTTCTAGGTTTCCATCGCTTTCTCAGTTTCTCTACCACTCTCAGAGATAGGATTGATTTGGGGAAGATTTTTGGTCTATTGACTCGGGAGTTTTTTACTAATTTTTTATATTTGATTTTTGATTTTTTGCGTAATTTTTAATTTTTGCTAGTTTTTTTATTTTATATTTTAATAGTGTCTCTCTCTTTTTGAATGACTAATTATTTTCAAAATATTTTAAATTTTATTAATTTAATAAATAATGTAGTTGATATTTTTAAATACTTAGAAAAAAGTTAAAAACAAATTTGTTGTATAGATAAACTTATAAATTTGCATTTATAATTTAAGATGTCATAAATTAACAAAAACCAAACTAAATAAAACTATCTTTGTAAAACGGATGTGTAATATTTTAATATTTGTAAAGGAAATATTTTTCACAATTAATTCTAAGAAATTTATTTTTTGGAATCTCTAGCAAAAAAACTTAATAATGCTATATAGCGACTAATAATTTCTTTGTAAATAATATTTTTCTTTGTAATATTGAGTCTTATTTTAATATTTATTCAATTAAATTTTTGTGCCAAAAAGGATAAATATAAGATCATTATTAATTTTTCTTTTAAAAATATCATTAAATTTACTTTAAAAATTATATTTACAAAAAAAAATATAAAAAATATTAATTTACCAAAAGGGTAAAATTATTATTAAATTTACTTTAAAAAATTAATAATTGTTTTATATAATAATAATAATAATACTTTACTTTAAAATTAATAATAGTCCTATATTTACCGTTTTTGGTTCAAAAAATGATTTGAATAATTTTTAAAATGAGACTCAATATTACACACAAGTATTTTTAGTCACGTGTCGCTATAATGTCATCAATTTTCTGACGTAACACTATCAATTAGACATAATCATAAAAAATTAAAAATTTAATCCCCTAATAAAAAAAATTGAGAAGACAATCCCCAAAGTGAAAAAAATTAAAAGTTTAATCCCCTAATGAAACTCTTTTTTTTTAAAGAACCAAAATCATAGCCACATAAATGCAATTGCTTCCTTATATTTACTATAGGGCTATATACTCCTCATTTGGAAATTTATTATTTTTTATAAATTTAAAATAAAGAATATTAAATTAAAATTTTAAAATATCTCAAATCAATTGTCAAAAGTCAATAATAATCGTATAATTTGTAATAAAGATATATTATAAATTATCTAAAAATTACTCCTCATTTGGAGATTTATTATTTTTCAACAATTTTAAAAAATAATATTGAATTAAAGTTTTAAAATATCTCAAATCAATCGTCAAAAGTCATTAATAATATTATAATTTGGAATAGAGATATATTATACATGCTTGAGCTTAACTATTCAAAAGTCAATATATTTCATATAATTTAAAATAAAGATATACTATAAATTATCTAAAAATTACTCCTCATTTGGAGATTTATTATTTTTCATAAATTTTAAATATAATTAAAGATTAAAATTTTAAAATATCTCAAATCAATAGTCAAAAGTCAATAATAATCTTATAATTTAGAATAGAGATATATTATAGATGCTTGAGCTTAACTATTCAAAAGTCAATAGATTTCGTATAATAAAGATATATTATAAATTATCTAAAAAGTACTCCTCATTTGGAGATTTGTTATTTGCCATAAATTTTAAAAAATAATTTAGATTAAAGTTTTAAAATATCTCAAATGAATTGTCAAAATTTAATAATAATCTAATAATTTGGAATAGAGATATATTATACATACTTGAGCTTATATATTTAAAAGTCAACAATAATATATATTTATTTATAAATTTATCTCTAAATATTCATATAAATATTTATAAACAAATATTCATATAAATTTATTTTTAAAATTTATAAATTTATAAATATTTCATCTAAAATTTACTTTAATGTTGAGATTTGTTTAGTTAAATAATAAATTGAAATGACTCAGTGGTAGCTTAATGGCCTAATAACTCATAGGTCTTAGGTTTGAAAACTAGGTGTGATATTTTTGCTTCTTATGTTATATTTTTTGTCTATTAGATAAATTCTATTACCATCTATATATATATACCCATCTTAAATCTCCACATTAAACTAAATATATATAAAGTAACTATGAATATTTATATAACTATGAAACGTATTCAGGGCGTTTCTACCATTGAGAAGCCTACTACTATTCAGGATCTAAAAAATGAAAATAAATATTTTAAAATCTGAAATAAAACAATTACAGAATAATAATATTATTATCTTTCAAGATTTAAACAATATTAAAAATCAGTTAAATCACAAACAGGATAATATAGAATCCTCCAAACAACCAGAATCTTTTGATAAATCAGAATCTTCTGAACAATATTTAATACTTATGAATCAAGTAGTCTTCCAGAAATGGTATATTAGAATTACTTTTATTATTAAACCAGATTTTATTATCAAAGACGCTATTGCCCTTGTTGATAGTGGTGCTGATATGAATTGTATCAAGGAAGGACTTATTCCTACCAAATACTTCCAAAAGACCACTCAATCTTTAACTAGTGCAAGCAGAAATACTATGAATATTAAGTATAAAATTTCTGAAGCCTTAATCTGTAATCAAGGTCTTTGTTTACCCACTTCTTTTGTTCTTATCCGTAATATGAATCAAAGTATCATTCTAGGCACCCCTTTTTATGCCTTTTAATGCCTATTTCAAAAATTGATACTTTAGAAATTCATACAACTCTTAATAACAGACATATTATTTTTGAATTTATTACAGAACCCTACACTAAAGAATTAAATCAAGTCAAAAGCATGATTTATTCTAAAAAAATCAAATCAATTTTATTTAGAAAGAAATAAAATTTCTTACTACAGAACAAAGAATTTTATAACCTTCTTTACAGGAAAAAATAAGATTAATCGACAAAACTCTCCAAACAGAAATCTGTAGTGATGTCCCAAATGCTTTCTGAAACAGGAAGAAGCATATTATTTCTCTTCTTTATATCCCTAATTTTAATGAGAAAAATATTTCTACTAAATCTCAACCCAGCCAGATGAAGAAAGAATATTTACTCCTTTGCAAAACTGAAAGTGAGTCCCTTCAACAGAAAAAATTAATAAAACTCAGTACCTCTCCCTGGAGCTGTACTGCCTTTTATGTCAATAAAAATTCAAAAATTGAACGAGGAACTCCACGACTCGTTATCAATTATAAACCTCTTAATGAAGCCCTTCAATGGATTAGATATCCAATTCTGAATAAGAAGGATCTTCTTGACCGACTTCATGATGCCATAAATATTTATATGAATACTTAGAGATAAATTTATAAATAATATTCATATATAATATTTATTTATATATATATATATATTTATATATAAAAATATTCATAGTTACATTATATATAAAAATATTCATAGTTACGTTATTATTATTATTATTACTATTATTATTATTATTACTATTATTGTTATTATTATTATTAGTACTATTATTATTATTATTATTACTATTATTATTATTATTATTACTATTATTGTTATTATTATTATTAGTACTATTATTATTATTATTACTATTATTATTATTATTATTATTATTGTTATTATTATTATTTTGATATGTTATACAACTATGGTAAAATTTTAGTATTTGAGTAAAATTTTAGTATTTTAGTATTTGAATTTTAGTATTTTGATTAAATAATGTAAATATGTTATGATGTAAATATGTAAATATGATAATATGTTATGTTATGATGTAAATGATGTAAATATGTTATGATTTTAGTATTTTAATGATGCAATTTGAATTTTGTTCCTTTGATTAATTAACAAAATAATTTGAATTTTAGTATTTTAGTATTTTTTTTGAATTTTATTATTTTTTAATTTGATTTTTTTAGTATTTTAGTTTTTTTAATATTATTTTTAGTATTTGATGTAAATATGTAATTAGTATTTTTAGTATTTTAGTGTCGGGTAACTGACTTTATAATAAAAAAATCCTTATAGCTTAGTTGGTTTGAACATTTGTTTAAGGAGAGTGGGAGGTCTAGAGTTCAATTCTCAAGGAGTTCATTATTTTATTTTATTTTTAAAAAAGCCCACAGGTCGGGTCAGACTTTTTTATTATTAGTACTATTATAATTATTGTAATAATTATAATAATAATAGTAATTTTAATAATGATTAATAATAACAATAATAATAATAGTTGTTATAATAATAGTAATAGTAATAGTAATAATAATTATAATTAATACTAAAAATTATAATTATTATAATAATAATAATTATTATAATTATAATTATAATTATTATAATTATTATTATAGTAATAATAATAACAACAATAATAATAGTAACAATAATAATTATTATAATAATAGTAAAAATAATAATTAAAATAATAATTATTACTATTATTATTATTATTATTATTATATAACTTCTTGAGATTATATTAATGGTATGTAGTGAAGGAGAAGAAATGAATATATGGGGGAAATATCATATTTTGATATAAATATTAATCCTTGCAAAATATTAACAGATAACTTGTGTTGCTCCAGCGGTCAAATCACCAAAGTAACAAATGATAGATCACATGTTCGAATATGTTTCGCATTTGGATATAATTTTTAAATACTAAATATGAATATTTTTTGACAATTCTCTGAAAAATGAATATTGTCTTACAAAAACATGTTTATTGAGATTATCATAATTTAAGGCAACATTTTAATAGTCGTTGTAAAAAGTTGTATAAGATATTCAACGAAAATAAAAATTATTGCCAATGAATGTGGTCCATATTAGGCAACGGAATATAGCAATAAAAAAATTTTCGTTGCCCACGATGAGGATAAATCAAGTGGTTAGAAATTTTGCAACGAATTTCTAACGAATTTTGTTTTCAAATTTTACAACGACTTATGAATTTCGTTGCAAAAAGTGAAAGCCTGACACAATCTGCAACGAAGGACAAGTTTCGTTGCTAAACGTACACTTTTAGCAACGACTTATAAAGCTGTTGCTTTAAAAATCGTTGCTAAAGCCCCATTTTTAGCAACAAAAAAACTTTCGTTGCCTACGATGACGGAAAATCAAGTGGTCGAAAATTTTGCAACGAATTTCTAACGAATTTTTTTCCCGCCAATGAATTAGCAACGAAATTTTGCAACGACTTATGAATTTTGTTGCAAAAAGTGAAAGCCTGAAACAATCTGCAACAAAGGACAAATTTCGTTGCTAAACATATACTTTTAGCAACGACTTATAAAGTCGTTGCCGAAAAAATCGTTGCTAAAGGCCCATTTTTTTGTAGTATATATATATATATATATAATATCTTTTATTTCCGCAACCGTGTTTTCTTACATATATAGATGTAAAGTTAGAATTCTTCAAATCTAGTTTAGATCCTTGAGAACTATTTATCTGAGTGAGGGTATTAATAGCATGGATTGTCCATGTTGTTATTGATACTCTGGATTTCGGATAGATAGTTACTATCGATACAATAATATAAATTCGATTGGTATAGACTATACATCTGGGTGAGGATGTTAGTAATATGGACTGTTCATGTTATTACTGATATTCTGGATTTCGAATAAATAGATTCTATTCACAGATATAGTTCATACATCCAAGTGAGGGTATCCAAACACAGTAATAGTTCTTTTGAGAATTATCATCTGTTATGGGATACTGTGAATTTTGGATTTATGAGAATTATATCTGATAGTCCCTTAATATAAGCTTCTAATAAGATACCATGGGTGTATAGATTTAAATGCATTATATTGATTCTTAGTAAGCACCATATCAAATACCATGGGAGTATAGATATGGGGGCGTTACAATTTTGGTATCAAAGCCTCAAGGCTATAGATATGAGAAAGAGAAATCTTAGTATATAGTCATCGAGTCCGTAAAAATTTTAAAGTACACATAAAATATAACATTAAAAATATTATGTTATGTAAGTTTCTATAACAGTATTAAAGGAGTTTTCTTTTATAGATGGCCAACTCCAATGCTGAAGAAATGGTGATAAATAATAAACAATCCACCACAAATTGAGTCATTTATAGCTAGTGATGCAGAGGATGAAGAGTTGCTTCATGATCAACAACTGCTAGATGCTAAGGAAGAGGAAGATCCAGTGGCAGGACAATTAATGAGAATTGATGAACACGATGAAGCAATGGCATAACTAATGAAGACAACAAAATATGAGAAAAATAAAATGAATTTTAGGGCTGATATAGCTGAGGGGATGCTACAACATGAGAAGGGACATAGTCACCGACTAAAAGTACAACTACACCATGCACAAAATGGTAGGAAGGAAATTCAGTCAAGACTTCTTAAAACATCTCTAGGTGTTTGAGAGACTTTTAGTGATTTGTATTGCCAAATATTTCGATATCCGGTAGAGGAGAAGAAAACTGCTTATCTCATCGATCGATCTGTGGTTTGTCACATGATTCAAGATTCCTTTGATGATATCAATGAATTCTAGAGAGTGGTATAGATAGTTGAATGCTTTATATTAGTATGAATAAAGAAGCATTCAAAGTTTGTATTGTAAACAGTGTTTTGTAAGATAGTAGTATGTTTAACTAACTAAGTTGTTGTGTACAACTATTGTGAAATATAAAATAAACGATATGTTTGTGTTATCCAAATTCTTATGTGAATTTTTGTTGTTGTTTTACATAGAAACATGCCACCAACCAGAAGACCCCAAAGAGAAATGAATGGTGATGATAATTCTACCCAGCAGTTAGTAGACATTATGTTAGGAGTTATGAATAGACCTACACATCAAAACACATCTTTCAAAGATTTTAAATTAGTTGGACCACCTGAATTTAAAGGTACATCAGAACCTGTAAAGGCACAAATTTGGATTTCTAAAATAGAGAATATTTTCCTAGTAACCAATGTGAATAATAATCAAAAGGCAACTTTTGAAACCTTTTTCTTGAAAGGTGAGACTAATTATTGGTGGGAATCAACTAAAGGTCGGGTAGAAACTAAAATTGTTCCTTGGAATAGATTCAAAGAATTGTTCTTTGAAAACTATTTTTCCCAATCCCTGAAAGATCGTATGGAAATAAAATTTTTAGATTTGAAACAAGGAGACCTGACTGTAACCCAGTATACAACCAAGTTCAATGAACTGTCAAGGTTTGCTCCTCATCAAGTAACCACTGAACTTAGGAAGAATCGTAGGTTTCAGGAGGGTTTAAAACCTCAGATTCGGAGTAAGTTGTTAGTACTCCAAATAAAGACTTTCTCTGAAAATACTAGAGAAAGCTACTATATCCGAAAGTGAGAATGAGAGTCTTACTAAATTTCACCAGGACAAGAAGAGTCAAAATGATAAAAGGAAACTTAGGACAGAACCCAGTTCAGGTGGGTTTAATAACAAACGAAAATGGGATAATACTTTTTCTAACAACCCAGGGAAAAAGATAAGTAATACTAATAATAATTTTAGTAATAATATCATTAAACCTTGTCCCACTTGTGGAAAGAAACATAAAGGAGTGTGCTTTCTTAACAAATGTTATAATTGTGGACAATCGGGACATATTTCACCACAATGTCCTCTCCCAAATAAAAATAAATGTTTTAATTGTGGTTCGTTGGACCATTTTTCATAGAATTGTCCCAAACCTAAGAACCAAGAAGGAAAGGGGAATAGAGTACCAGAGAATAATCAGTCAACGGTAGCTGCAGTTGGGGTCCAAAATTGACCTACCGCGAGAACGTTTAATATGTCGGTGAGGGATGCTGTTGCTTCACAGGACGTAGTGATAGGTATCATCCCTATCAACACTTTTAATGCATATGTGTTATTTGATTATGGAGCTACTTGTTCTTTTGTGTCTAAAAGTTTTTCTAAAAACTTGAATACACCTTGTGAAAAGTTAAGCAAACCATTTTGTGTAGAAATTGCTAATAATGAAAAGATTTCGGTTGAAACAATATACAAAAGCTGTAGTGTGGTAATAAAAGGACATAATTTTATGGTAGATCTTCTACTAATTTAGTTGGGAGAATTTGATGTAATTTTAGGAATGGATTGGTTAGTTAATCATAACGCGATAATTGATTGTCATCAAAAACGTATAAACCTTCTGACTGCATCGAAGTCAAAGGTAATGTTCAACGGTAGTTGTTCACCTAAGCAATCTCGATATTTGACTATAGTTCAGGCAGAAAGATTACTTAGAAAAGGTTGTTTTGGATATTTGGCCTATATAGTTGATACTTGACAGGAAGGAGTAAAACTAGATCAAATACCAATAGTTAAGGATTTTCCCGATGTATTTCCGGATAACTTACCAGGTTTACCTCCAGATAGGAAAATTGAGTTCGTCATTAATCTTGCACAAGGAATGACACCAGTTTCTAAGGTACCATACAGAATGGCACCTATAGAACTGAAAGAGTTTCTAATACAGTTACAGGAACTCTTAGATAAAAAGTACATACAACCTAGTGTTTCACCCTGGGGAGCACCAATATTGTTTGTAAAGAAGAAGGATGGAACTATGAGACTATGTATAGATTATAGAGAGCTAAATAAATTAAATATTAAGAATATAAATATCCTTTACCAAGGATTGATGATTTGTTTGACCAATTAAATGGGGTCGAACATTTTTCAAAAATTGACCTTAGAATAGGTTATCATCAATTAAAGGTAAGAAAGGAGGATGTGCCGAAAACAGCGTTTAGGACACGCTATGGACATGAGTTTCTTGTAATGTCTTTTGGATTGACAAATGCACCGACAACATTTATGGATTTAATGAATCGAGTGTTTAAACCATGCTTAGACAAATTTGTTGTAGTGTTTATCGACGATATTCTGGTATACTCAAAAAAACGGGAAGAACATACTGAACACTTGAGTCATTTTGGAGATATTACGAAAGGAACAACTTTATGAAAAGTTTTCCAAGTGTGAATTCTGGTTAAAGAGAGTTCAATTTTTAGGTCATGTAAGAATGGAATATCTGTAGATCCAACTAATATAGAAATGGTTGTAAATTGGGAACAACCAACAACTCCAACAGAAGTATGAAATTTTCTCGATTTAGTGAGTTATTATCGATGATTTATAAAAGATTTTTCAAAAATAGCAACCCCATTAACCAATTTAACTGGAAAGACGGTAAAATACGTCTGGATAGATAAATGTGAAGAGAGCTTCCAAGAGTTAAAGAAGCGATTGAGCAGGGCTCCAATGTTGTCCTTACCAGATGAGACATGAGGCCTTGTAGTATTTAGTGATGCATCACACAAAGGTTTAGGGTGTGTGTTGATGGAACATAGGAAAGTGATTGCTTATGCATCCAGACAACTCAAAGATTATGAGAAGAGGTATCCTACTCATGACCTAGAGTTAGCCGCGGTAGTTTTTGCTCTAAAAATTTGGAGACATTACTTGTACGGGGAGAAGTGCGAAATATATACAGATCATAAAAGTCTGAAATATATTTTTACACAAAAGGAATTAAATTTAAGGCAGCGAAGATGGTTAGAACTGATAAAGGATTTTGACTGTGAAATCTTATATCATCTCGGTAAAGCGAATGTCGTAGCTGATGCGTTGAGTAGAAAGAATCAGAATAAATTGAATGCAGTAACCACCAATGATAGGTTAATAAAAGACTTTGAAAATTTAAAAATTGAGGTGGAATTTCCAAATACCTCTACCTAAAAATTATACATTTTAGAGGGAGTTTCATCTCTACTTAATAGAATCAAAGAGATACAAGAAAAGGATGAAGAATGTCTGAAATATAAGTCTAATATAACTCATGACAAGTATAATAAATTCAGAATAGATAAGGATGGAATAATAAGATATGAAGATAGAATCTGGGTTCCATTAAACCAAGCTTTAAAAGACGAAATCTAAAACGAAGCTCATAATTCTAAATTTTCTATACATCCTGGCAGTACTAAAATGTACAAGGATTTAAGTCGACACTTTTGGTGGTTAAATATGAAAAAGAGAAATAGTCGAATGGGTCCGCAAATGTCTCACGTGTCAAAGGGTTAAGGCTGAGCATCAAAAGCCGAGTGGGTTACTTCAACCATTACCAATTCCTGAGTGGAAGTGGGAACATATAACCATGGACTTTGTTGTTGGCCTTCCAGCTACACAAAAGGGCCATAATGCCATTTGAGTAATAGTTGATCGTTTAACTAAATCAGCTCACTTTTTACCTATTAAAATTACTCATAACTTGGATCACCTTGCCAAACTGTACATCAATGAAATTATCTCTAGGCATGGAGTACCTGTTTCTATAGTATCAGATCGAGACCTATATTTTACTTCAAATTTTTGGAAAAGCCCTCAGAAACATTTAGGAACACAATTAAGATTGAGTACAACTTATCATCCTCAGACTGATGGACAGAGTGAGAGAACCATACAAACATTAGAGGATATGTTGAGAACATGTATCATAGACTTCAAAGGAAGTTGGGAAGATCAATTACCTTTAGTCGAATTTGCATATATCAATAGTTATCATGCTAGCATAGGTATGCCACCCTATGAGGCCGTATATAGAAGAAAATATAGAACACCTTTATGTTGGGATGAAGTCGGGGAAAGACAAATGCTAGGACATGAAATAGTTCAACAAACTACTGAAACCATCAGAATTATACGTCAAAGATTTCTAGCATCTTAAGATCGACAAAGAAAATACGCTGATCCACATCGTCAACAACGAAACTTTAACGTAGGAAGCCACATATTCTTAAAGGTATCTCCTTGGAAGGGAAAAATACGTTTTGGCAAGAAAGGAAAACTAAGTCCGAGATTCATCGGACCTTTTGAAATTTTGAGAAGGATTGATGAAGTTGCTTATGAAATAGCACTACCTCCTGAGTTGAATCATATCCATAATGTGTTTCATGTGTCCGTATTACGACCATACAAACCTAATTATAAACACGTTATAAAGTATGAACCAATTCAAATAGAAGAATTGATCTTTCTTATGTAGAAGAACTTGTGACCGTTGACCGTAAAGAGCAAGTCCTTAGAAATAAACTGATAACATCGGTTAAAGTGATATGTGGAAATCAGAATGCTGAAGAGGCTACATGGGAGCTCGAAGATAAAATGCGAGAGAATTATCCTCAATTATTTACTTAACTTGTAATTTAATTTCGAGGACGAAATTCTTATTAGTGGGGGTGAATGTAAAAACCCAAAACCCTAATAAGATTCTGTTATGTAAAATTTTGTTATATCAATAAATTTTCTCCATTCTGAATGTGTTATGTGTTAATATATACTCTATTTAACAAATTCGATCAAATAAAATTTTGTCCGAAAAATGTCATGCTTGACACCTCGTGCTTAAATATTTTTCCTTTCAAAAACGGACTTTTCGGTATGTTTGTTTTGACAAGTTGCTTTGTCGTGCTTACACTGAAAAAATGCTTTGTCGTGCTTATTAGGATTAGTGAGAAATTTAGGTTAGCAAACCTAGATTAACAAACCCTAACCCTATTCAGCAAACCCTAACCTTAATTTATAAATCTAATCCTAATTAGCTAATTTAAACCTAATTAGATTATCTTAACACCTAATCATGGTTAGTAAACTTCAGTTAGGTACTAATAAACATCATTTAACAATTATAATCATTAAAAACAAAACCCTAATCAAGATTAGTGCGGATTAGGGCAAAATTAAGCTACTAAACTAACCTAACTAGCTCACAAGTAGGTTAGGAGTCACCAAACCAAGTCCCAAGACTGCACATGAGATGATAACAAACCCTAAGCAGCACAAGTAACTTAGCATCAGATATTTAGAGAGGCAAGTAGGTGAAAAAGACCAAAAAACCTAAGTTGGTAATTAAAGTCTATAAATAACAACACAACCTCTGGCCAAACCTAAAAAATCTCTAAGCTTATACAATCTTATAAACATACCAAATCAAGTCTGGGTGATAGCAGCATCAAATTCAGTAGCTAGAATCGAAAATCAACCAAGAAAGGTGCAAACCCTAATTCATAATTAGCTCTTTGATCCTGTGTTATTATTGTTGTTTAGATGTTTAGAAATATGTATTAGTATGTTAGATTGGTAGAACATGTTTTCATAACATCTACATGCCTTAATTAAGTGTTTTTAGAAATCTGGAAATTTTGAAAACCAAGTCTGACAGCCGAATGTCAGGGCTTGTAAATTCAAGTATGTTTATGTTTAGGTCTGTTAATTATATGTTACTTATAGCCTGTTAGTAGGTCTTCAATATGAAAAGGAAAGTAGGTTCATTAGAACCATAGATTGCAAGTTATGATTGGTCAAAGTGCGTTGACCGTTCACGGATTTCAGTTTTCTGGGTTACCCAGAAAACTCAAGAACAGTTGTACTTACTACTTTGACCAACTTTTTTGATCGCTTTTTGTTTGTTGCTTTTGTAATGTTTTGTATTATAATAGCACCCTGATATATGTACTACATACCTATGATCTTAAATTGCACAAACAACTCATAGGATTATTGGAATTAATGGTCAAAACCCGTTGACCGAACTTGACCAAGTTTTCTGGATTGCCTAGAAAACTGAAGAACATGAAGAATAGCTTCCAGCTGTACTTTGACCAGACTAAATAGAGACATTAGATTTACGATTTGTTCAAGTTTGTTTTATATATATGTACCCTGACATATATACTACATGTTACACCAAACACAACACATATCCAATACACAGAATCAAAGATATTGAAGCCATAAAACCATTGACTGGCCATGACCACTGTTCTGGGTTGCCCATAAACTCAAGAACATCTCTGATAGTAACTTTGAGCCTCTATAACTTCTTGTTATATGTAGGTTAAAGCCTGAAATTTGATTCATGTTGTATTACTGTAAGAGTACTATAACATCAGTACTTGATTGAATCCAAAAACGAAAACAATAGTTAGATAAACTATGGTCAAACTAGTCCCTCTAGCATGACCAAATGGTTGCCCAGAAACTCAAGAACACCTACAGCGACACTTTCTGTCACTGAAAGGCTTTAGCGACGGATAGAAATTGATTTTTCTAAAAATAAATTATAAAAATTAGAAATAATTAATAAATAAATATAAATAAATACAAAAACAGTTTTAAATATTATATTAAATAAATATATTTAACTTCTAATATATTTTCATAAATTCAATAAATATTTTATTTTATTTGGATATTATTAATAATTAACTTAATAATAAATTAATTAGAATAATTACTTATAAATACTAAATAATTAATGAAAAATAATATTAATGATATAAAAATTATAATAAATGATTATAAATTATTTAAAAATAATAAACAATGTTTTTGTAAAATTTTAAGTAAATATTAATTACCTAAAAATAGAAATAAATGATTTAAAAATCATTTAAAGGAGAAATAAATATTTTAAAAATACTTTAAAACTTCTAAAAATTATTATAATGGATATATAAATTATCTAAAAATATAATAAAATTTATAAATAAAATTTAGTTCATATATCAACTTAATTTAGTATTCGGTAAAGACATTTAACACCGAAACCTTATCAAAGCTAACCCGATCTTATATAAATGCTATATTTGAGTATTGTTATCAATACTAACGTGTTAGATTTATATATATGAACATCGTAGGTATTTATTAAATGAATTGAGTAGCATAACTTGACTGATCTACGCTTAAGCAAGTTCTTCTTAAACCTTAAACTACTTATGCAAATTTCTTAAACCCTGTTTATTCATTAAACAAGATTTTTATCTTGATATGCTATTGATATAATATACAACACCTACAATTGAATTACCTCTTGTTGAAAGGTTATTTCTATAGCTTCAGCATAACTAAGAAATGAATTATTTATTCATATAAATTGTTAAGCTCAAATTGTTGTGTCAAACTAAATTGTTTGGTAAGACATCCTATTCTGAAGTTGGGTATCCCATATGAGATCATTCGGTCGATAATATATTGACACTAATTTGGGTGCATATGAGTACTGGTAGGATGAGATGCATACTCCTACGATGTTGAATGGGATGATCCCCTATCTCATATCTAAATAAAATTTCTAGGTCTGTGTGACTAACAGAAATATAAATCCATAGTGAAATGGTAACAACTATTAGTCAAAATTTGAATTGTTATATTTCTTCAAATCATATATTGTTATAAATACAAAACTTGCTGAGCATGTCATAACTCACCCTTGCAAATTATTCCCTTTGCAGTTTTAGATGATAACCCTGGAACATCTGGAGTAGATAAAGGGAAGCGTCCTGCTTAGATTAGATTATATTCTTGTCTATTTGAATACCTTGTAATAAGAAACTCGTTATGAGAATCATGTAATCGAATCTTAATATTATGATATATATATATATATATATATATATATATATATAACATCTTTTATTTCCGCAACCGTGTTTTCTTACATATATAGATGTAAAGTTGGAATTCTTCAAATCTTGAGATCCTTGGGAACTATTTATCTGAGTGAGGGTATTAATAACATGGAATGTTCATGTTGTTATTGATACTCTGGATTTCTGATAGATAGTTACTATCGATACGATAGTATAAATTCGATTGGCATAGACTATACATCTGGGTGAACATATTAGTAATATGGACTGTTCATGTTATTACTGATATTCTGGATTTAGGATAAATAGATTCTATTCATAGATATAGTTCATACATCCAAGTGAGGGTATCCAAACACAGTAATATTTCTCTTGAGAATTATCATCTGTTATGGGATACTGTGAATTTTGGATTTATGAGAATTATATCTAATAGTCCCTTAATATAAGCTTATAATCAGATACCATGGGTGTATAGATTTAAATATATCATATTGATTCTTAGTAAATACCATATCAGATACCATGAGAGTATAGATATGGGGGCGTTACATAAACTGTTCTATGTTAACACCTTACACAACTTATATTGCAATACTAGAGAAAAAAAAAGGAGAACATCAATACGGAAAAAAAGGCACTGAACTTTTAAGAAAACAAAATCAGTTATTGCGATGAAAAATAAACTCACTCTTTAAGTTTCCCACCCACA
Organism: Panax japonicus; assembly: GCA_020205505.1. Taxonomy (NCBI): domain Eukaryota; kingdom Viridiplantae; phylum Streptophyta; class Magnoliopsida; order Apiales; family Araliaceae; genus Panax; species Panax japonicus. Next base: position 45,688 of record JAINUV010000406.1, read on the forward strand.
AGATAACTTGGCTGCTCTGCAAATAGGCACCCAAAGAGCAGACTAGCTGCAGTAAAAACACCACCCGCCAGCAACATCAGCAGAAAATATACTATTAGTGTCAGTAAGGTCCCACCCCACCTTTTATTCCTTTAAAACTGATATTCAAAGGAGGAGAGCCAATTCGAAAAAATGGGAGAGAAAAAGAATAACATAGAACAATTGATAATTGAATAGATAGGAGGAGAACCAGGACAGAAACCAATATGGCTGTTACATACAATTTCCAAGTACTTTGACTCCAAGGATATGCTGTTAATGTTACTCGGATCACTTGGATGTTCTGCAGATGGATCGTCCAAGTCTTTGATCATGCTAGTTGTCAGTGACATTATGAATAATTATGCTGCTCATTATTCCTTAACCCTCAATAAAATCGATAAGGTTTGTTCCCAGTGCTTCATAGCTAGGTATATCTGTAATTTTCTCTAATACATTTAAGGAATTCATACTCCTTTCTGTTGCTCATCTACATCTCCATTGTAGTGGGCCTTGGCGAGTTTCTAGGTGAGTATATGTAGGCACCTACAAATCCTTTATATGAATACCACCATACATTTACATGGTGCATAAATAGGTTTCTTCAAACTTTCCACTGCTTATATAACAGCTTCAACTAAACCAAGTAGGCAACATCATCGAGAACCTGCAATAGAGCCAGACAGCAACAACAGAGAACTACATCAGCAAAAATCCAACAAAATAACATCACAACCTCAAACCAGCCCATATGAATTGCAACAAAAGCAAAACCAATCACGACACAAACTAAACAAAGGCAACAAAAAATAGCACTCAAGTCATGATTTTATTGCTTATTAAGTAGTTGCCACAAAGGAATTTTAGATGTTATAGGCATATCCCTATTTGGTTAGAATGAAGCAAAAAAAAGATCCCCAAAGTGTTCCTTTCCATAATAAACTACTTAATATCAAGAAAAAAAGGAATGGAGAAACTAGGTAATCTCGCCAGGCTCACAGAATTATTGCTCAAGAGTCAAATGATTTGGAGGAACTAGAAAAAAGAACTACTGCTCACAGAACTTTGCTCAAGAGTCAAAGGGTTGCACCGCTACTCAAATCATCAAGATTTGAAATGAAATGAAAATAAACAAGATCTGAGATGAAATTGATGGACCTGGAGGGCTTGAGAGGGCTAGGGCTTCGATTTAGAGGTATGATAAGGTATGAAATCACACTAGGACTTCGATTGAAAGGTATGATAAGGTTTGGCAGTTCGATTGAGAGAAGGAATAAGGTCTATACTTTATAAGATTGTTGTGGCTTAGAACTTAGAAGGAAGCAAGTGACCGAAACCCTTGTTTAAGTCTAACCCAGCCGTATGTTCCTTCTTTTAATTTCAAATTTTCACTTCCGCCTTTTTATTTTTTGCTCCGTGTTTTTTTACATAGATAACATTTTTTTTAAAAAAACGTTATCTATTTAAAACCAAAAATTGCCTTTATAAATACACAACGTTTTTTATATGTATCTACAACGTTTTGTTAAAAAACGTTTAAAAAAAAACACCACAACATTTTTTATAAAAATGTCATCTTTTAAGTGTTATCTTTTTATGGTTTTGTACTAGTGCCTCTTCCTTACCTCACAAGTACACTAGAGACCCAACTTCCCGCTGACCTCTCTAAGACTATGGTCTTGGTCGAAGAATTACTCGTCTTTCACACTGGTACATAAAATAAACTAACTCTGATCTTTTCTCTTTTTACAAATAATTTTACAACAATTTGCTTCTCAAATAAGCAGATAAGAATTTAGTATAAATGGATGCTTCTTTAAATAAGTAAATATAATTTAGTACAGATTGATGCTTCTCAAATAAGCATATAAGAATTTAATACAGATGGATGCTTCTTTAAATAAACAGATATAATTTAGTACAAATTGATGCTTCTCAAATAAGCAGATATCAATTAAAGAGCAAATGTATTTATAAAAGTTCAAAGACTTTTATACTTGAGAAAATATGCTTTTTAGTAAGAAGATATTAATTTGTGCTTTGATCAATAGTGCTTCTGTGTAAGAAAATATATAAATTATGCACTGTTATAAAAGTTTAAATAACTTTTATATTTTGTGTGAAAAGATTCTTCTTGAATAAACAAATAACTCAATTTTAGCTTTTACTCAAAAATGCTTCTGTTTAAGCAGATATATAATTTAATACAATTTTATAAAGAATTATTTATTCTTTAAGGAGTAAAGAAAAGTAACTTTAAGTTTAAACAACTTTTATAGTGAAAATGCTTCTGAGTAAGTAAATAAGTTGTTTTAAGTTTTGACTCAAATATGCTTCTATTTAAGCTGATATATTCACTTAAGTTTGTAAAATAAAAATTTAAATAACTTTTACATTATGCAACAAGTATTTTATGAATAAATGAATTTATGATCAAATACTTGTGAAGACAGATATCAAGTATAATAAATAAATCAGTTAAGCAATACTTGATATAACAAATATATTTGTTTAACTCCGATAATATATAAGAATATTTTATCTATTATGTGAACTTTTATAAATAATATTACTTAGTACTATAAAGAATCGTACGATTTGAATTTCTCTTTGTAGATGTGTATCTCCGTAGCCTTGCGGCGCCTTAGTATGACAAAATTTATAATTTCAGAATTGATATTTATATAAATATTTTCAATAGATCACTACGATTCTCAAATCCAGTTCGGATGACTACTCTTTTTGGAGCAGTATCTCAGTGTCATTTTGAGCTATTAAGTGTCATATATATTTTACGATATTTATATAAATAATATCAATAAAAGATTACTGAAGACTATAAGGAATCGTACAATTCGAATTTCTCTCCGTAGAGGTGTATCTCCGTAGCCTTGCGGCTCCCAAGTATCCTTTTATTTGATAAATAAATGAAATATAGATATATAGAATTGTATATAACAATTTATATTCGTATATCTATAAATATAAATAAGCAATAGATAATTCAAATAAAATAAATCAAACAACTTATCTCAATATGCTTAGACCAATTTCCTCTTTTCAAATAATGAGAACTTTTGTAAGAAGAGAGAGAAAGCTTTTTAGAGAGAAAGTATGTGGAAGAAAAATAAGCTTTTCTTTTGGCAAATTGAAAATGAAGAAAAAGCCTCCTATTTATAGATTTTTGAAGTCAGGGGTAAAATGGTAATTTTAGAAATCTATTTTTAAATGTACGATTTGGATGAAGGATTTTTGAATTGGACGGTCCGGATTAAAATAAATTTTACGTGATAGAGACTCAATATTCTGCCCATGCAATAAATCATCAACTTATCATTTACTACACTTGTTTGACCATATGAAAGAAAGCCAAATTTAATGCCAGCATACACGGTTTCCTTTTGTCCCAAAATAGTTGTCTTTCTTCACTTGCAAGCACACTTAATCAATCACATTCTTGCTTATTTAATATGCCTGCATGATCTTTAATATATATATATATATATATATATATATATATATATATATATATATATATATATATCCATTTTCTATATATATACACGTTTGTTTGCATGGATGTAATATGATATTAGCAGTGGCGAAGCCAGGATTAGTTCGTAGTAGGGTGAATAATTAGAGTATCAAACAATAAATCAAAATTGATAATTATAGTAGTAAAACGCGACTCAAATATATAACCAAAAAAATATAATATGTCATTGTTATAGCCATCAAGCTTATCCAGAAAAATAACTAGTAGAATATAATAATTACAATTGTCATCTGCGCGTTTTTATTCGTTGAAATCGTTGCATAATACTTTCATTGTCAATGCAATCAAATACATCCTTATCGATGTATGTAATCAAGCAATCATTCATCAGTTAATCTGCCATAGAATTGCGCAACCTATTCTTTATTATCTTCATCGCAGAAAAGCTCTTTCAACAGTAGCAATCGCAACAGGTAAGATTAATGCCAAATTTAGAAGCCGATATACCAAAGGAAATACAATATGTTTCTTCGTACCTACGAGCTTTCTTGCAAGACTGCTAATCCCTTGAACTTCCAAAAACTCTTAATTTGTCTGCATATCAGAAATGTAATTATCTAGTTGACTATCAAGTTTCATAAGATCCATTGGAGAAAAGTCATTTGAATAAATGCTAGCGAGATGAATCAATTTGTCCTTATCAAAACTAGTGAAACAATCACTAGGATTTAAGCATGACACTGATAAAAACAAGTCAGTACTTGCTTCCGTAAAACGATCATTTAATTCTTGAAGTTGCCAATCCAAAATAGTACAAAATATCTTAACATAATAATGGTAAAAATTTGTAATACCTTGATATTTTTGACTTGATCTCCCATGGAATAAAGCATGCATATCTATAATATCAATTTTGTGTTTGTTGTAAAATAAACAAACTTCATCAAGTAGTTTCTCCCATCCCTCATCTCTCATAACCTTCAATAGTTGCTTAGACACTTTAACTAATTCCATAGCATTTACAATGTCTTGATCATTTCTTTGCAATGCTTGTGATAATTTATTTGTAATTCCCAATATTTTTTCTCATCAATATTAGATCAAATGCAAAACCAAATGATTGCAATGACTCTAATAAACTAAAAGTAATACCTTTTTGTTGGTATATCAAACCATCATCTGAAACCTCCTCAAGTACATCAATCACCAAGGAGAACATAAGAATCAAGTTCAAAAGTGTCTCATAATGTGATCCCCAACGTGTGTCGCCTGCCCGTTTAAGACTAGTTTCTTGATGCAAGCCTTTCCCACTTTGAATTTCATTATTCATCAATGATTTCCCGACTCTAGCAGCTTCTTTCTCTCGAAGACTATCTCGACGCTTGCATGATGCTCTAACGACATTTAACAACTCAGAAACCTTGTTAAAAAAACAAGCAATGTGTTTATGCTTACTTGCAACAGCCACAATAGTTAATTTGAGTTGATGAGCAAAACAATGGACATAAAATGCAAAAGGATTCTCATTCATGATTAAGGTTTTGAGACCATTAAATTCACCTCGCATGTTACTGGCTCCATCATACCCTTGACCACGTATTCTTCATAAACATAGTCCGTGACTTGAGAAAAAAGTCTCTATTGTTTCTTTAAGCAATGAAGTAGTGGTACTAGTAACATAAACTATACCAACAAAACGTTCAACAACACATCCATTTCTATCCACATAGCGTAAAGCTATGGCCATCTGTTCTTTGATTGAAATGTCACGAGACTCGTCAACTAATATTGCAAACACATCATCTCCAATATCACTAATGATATCAATGGTAGTTTCTACTGCAATACAATTGATAATATCTTTCTGAATATCACTCGACACCAATTTCAGATTTTTTGGAGCATTTTGCAACACAACATTGTTGATACTTTCATTGTGATTAGCAAGAAATTGTAGAAGCGGTAAGAAATATCATGTATTACTTGAATCATCATCTTCATCATGACCACGAAAGGATAACCCTTGATGCAAAAGAAATCTTATGCAATCAAGTGATGCATTTAAACGAATTCGATATTTAAATCTCGTTTGTTTGGATTGTTTAACAAAAATATTCTGAATGTTTTGCTTTGGTTTCATCAAATCTTGACATTTACTCCAAGCTTGGTTATGAGCACTATTAGGCCCTCCAACACGAATATCAAATCTCTTTTTCTTGTTCCATGTTGTGAAGCCGTTAGTATTGAAAGAATCACCACCCATTTGTTTTCCAGTGTCCGGCCTAAATAGTTAGCAACATAAGCAAAATGCTGCATCAATAGCTATGCTATACTCCAACCAATTTCCATATTCTTTAAACGAAGAAGGATTAAATCTACGTAATAATCCCCCAATTCGAGTTTGTGGGAAGTTATGTTTGAGAGGCTGACAAAGACCCTTTAGCATGAATGCTCTTCTTACTTTATCTTGAATATTTGGATGATAGTTTGATATTTTCTTTCGCAACCCGGGTTCTCTTTCAAGATTTTCCAAATCTACTTTTTCATCATCCTTTTTTTTGATTTTTATTAGAACATGATTCTTCAAATGCAGAAGCTTTTCTGAATACAAATTTGTCCATATTGGCTCTTTAAAGAATTAAAGATATTATGAACTTAATTACAACAAAAAACAAAGTTGTGCCAATTTCATGAACTTAACTTTTTCTAAAAAGGGGATAAAGTTGTCTAAATATTCCTCCATGAATGATTTGGGAAGAGTATCTTAATTGGGGATGCAAATCTATATAGATAGATTTAAAAAGAGCTCGACTTAACCCAATGAACGTATATTCATTTGATGCTAAAGTCGTTTAGCATGGCAAACTCCAAGAGATATCTCATGTTGATGAGCCATGGAGTGTATCTCTCTTAATAGTCCCCATAGACTCCTAAAAGAGAGATCGCATAAGTGACTATCATGTATGCAATGAAATATACGCGACCTGATGTTGATTAGTCGTATTCTGGAGAAGTTCACTGTGAGACAGTGAAAAACATCTTAAAGTACTTAACTGGCACTAAGGATGTGATCAAACATGGTGGGTCTGAATTAAAACTAGAGGGCTTAACAGACTCAAGTTTTTCAGACAGACCAAGACGACAGAAAATCCACTTTAAGGTAAAGGGTTACCTTGAATGGTGGTGCAGTGAATTGGAAAGGTTCCAAACAGCAAAGAGTTGTTGGTTTAGTGATAAAGACAAAGTATATAGCTATAAATGAAGCTACAAGTTGATTGTTTGGATGAAAATTTCATTACAGAACTATGAATAGTTCCTAAGTCTCATCTTGAATCCAAACATGTGTTGTGGCACTTTCATTTGATTATAGAAATCATTGAAAGATGGGAAATCACTATAGAGATAGTGGACTCTCAATAACAATATTACATATCCATTTACTAAAGCTTATCCAACAGCAGGATAATCGTCACTTAGAGAAGAAGGGTATGAGATACCATGGGGATTGACTTTAATGCAAGTGGGAGATTGAAAGTAGTATGCACACAAGCCAATCATGTTTGATGATAAAGCATATACTTTGTAAACAATCTTATTCATTTATTAATAAAAAGTATTTATTTATTAAAGGCTTTTAATTATCTACATGATGCTGTTTTATAATATGTGATAAACCCATAGTTTTAAGCAATGCTTTTAGAATAATGATGATGATCATTCTAATGAGATCTAAATTCTTAGAAAGCTTAAAACTAAGATAGTTCCCAATCGTTGGATTACTAAATTGGGGATTAGTAAATCCGGATAGATTGGTACATACGTTGCTTGCTCATTGGATGAGAATGATTGATCTCATGATCATTTGTGTGGAGACACTAAAGCAAGTATGTAGGTGTTTATTAGAGAATAAGTTCACTGAACGTGACTCGCTAAGGAATACCTAATGGAGTTTTACTTGCATGTCAATAGGAATTCCTGTAGTGATAGTAGTACAAGTGATCCTTGGACTTGAGATCATCATAGTATCTTGTGTATGATGAGTTATACTTTGACTTATTCCTTAAGACCCTTAGGGTATATCAAAGGGTATGCTTGGGTATAATAAGTTGTACATGGAGATAATGTATGATCAATAAAGAATCTACCACTTCTAGTAAAAGAAGAGAAATATCCTATGTGATTCGATAAATGACAACCCAGTAGTCCTTGTCCAAGGCAGAATGAAATTAGAAAGGTGTTTCTAATTTGCATTATTTGGGGTTGTGCATTTAGAGTCGAAATACATATAATTAAATAAAATAAGACTTGACAGAAATTCCATGTCTTATATTTAATTGGGACATTGTATGGTGGAAGGATTGAATTGTACGGTAACTATTTACTCAAAGGTTCTTTTATGATTAATGTTGAAATCTATATTATCTGGAAAGTCGTTGATCGCTAGGGAGGCTTATCCCTATTGTAGAATAAATATTATTTATTTAAATAAATTAATAGTTTAATTTATTTATTTAAATAAGATTAGAATTGTTCTAATTGATTTATTCACAACCGGTTTAATATGGAGAACCTAAAGGGTCACACCATAAAAGGAAGAATAATTATTTAAGAAGTGAATGGCATAATCGTAATAATATGTTAAGTATATTTAATTTAATCTATGGTGATAGAATAAATTAAATAGCTTAATATTTATTATTTAATATTTTAGAAATATTAAATATAAATTAATAAGAGGAGTCTTATTAATATTATTACAATTATTATTATTTTAATTTCTAAAAGAGTTTAGGAATTAATTTAATATAAGTACTCTCATTTATTCCTAATAGGATTAGGAGAGAAAATTAATTAAAGGAGTTTAATTAATTATCCCTAATAAGATTAGGGAGCCCATTTTATTAAAAGAGTTTAATTAAATAAATAATACCTTATTTTTAATAGGGTTATTTGATATCTTTATAAGAGGAGTCTTATATCAGATATCAAATATACGTAATTCCAATTGTTGGAGAGTACGCCCCTTTTTCTATAGAGATAGAAAACTAGGTTTTGAGCCAAATACCCATCTTCTTGAATTCTTCTTCTTCCTTGGTGGATCACCTCTAGAGGCCAAACACTTGGGTGGCTAACGTTGATCAAAGGAAGGAAACCAACCCGGTGGATTCAAGTTGAACGCGAAAAGGATTGGAGGTGAACTTGTACCTGAGGAAGCTCGATCTTCAAGGGTATGATTCTTGTTCTTTCTTTTTCGTTTAATTAATAATTGCGCATAAAGGGTGATCCGGGTATATGGTTTGTAAATTTTTAAAACTCTGATTTTACACGTTTCCGCATAATTTTGCAATTTGATTGCGTTCATGAATATTACAAACCTAACAGTGGCATCAGAGCCAAACCTTTATGCGAATTATTAATTGTTCAGATTTGATATGTATATTGATATGTGTTTAGAACAATTTAATTGGGCATAATTTTGTTGTATGAAATATTAAAAAAAATGGCGATTTTTTTTTTATTACTATTTCGTTGTTTTTTTTTTCCGTGGATAGTCAATTATTAATATGATTACTTCGGAAAGGGACTTGCACGGATTTTAAGGATTCAGGAGCTTCATGAATCAAGAGTGGTAATGTGGCCAGGATCAATTCTTTTAGGAAAGGGAATTATTATTATTATTATTATTTCCATGAGTCACATTATCATGTGATCTAGATAACCAAGCTGCAATCCCACGTATCCTGATTGCATGATTTCAAATGGTACAGGATTTGTATTTGCACCGAATTTGGTGCAAATTATATAATTATATATTTATTCACAATCTGGTGTGGTAATATATATAAGTTATATATATTAATCTTATTATTTTATAATTAAAATAAAATGTTTATTTTAATTTTAAAATAATAGGTTTATTTTAATATTAAAATAAAAGAGTTTATTTTAATTTTAAAATTGAATTTCATGCTAACTAATTAGAGTTGGAATTGGATTCCATGATAACTAATTGGAGTTGAAATTGAATTCAATATTTTCCTTAAATAAAGGAGTTTATTTAGATATGAAATAAGATTTCATATTATTCAAAATAAAGGAGTTTATTTGTGAATAGGAAAAAGAATCAATATTTCCTTAAATAAAGGAGTTTATTTAGATATGAAATAAGATTTCATATTATTCAAAATAAAGGAGTTTATTTATGAATAGGAAAGAGAATCCATGTTTCCTTTAATAAAGTTTTTTTTTCCATGGAATTGGATTCCATAATTAATTAAAATAAAGGAGTTTATTTTGATTAAAGATTTTGATTAAAATAAAATAGTTTATTTTATTCAAAATTAAATAAATTAAAATAAAATAGTTTTATTTTGATTTAAATTTGGATTAAAATAAAGGAGTTTATTTTGATTCAAAATTAGATTTTATACTAACTAAATTTGTCCATTAAATGATATCAATATATATATATTAAATGTTTATTATTCATGAGATGAATGTTATTTATTGATGCATATTGTGATGTGTATGATAATAAATGAGATTGATTATGGACTATTGACCAATGTGATTGGATTTTATTTTAGTTGGATGCATGAATGTATTGGTTTTATTAAATGGGGTCTGTGTACCTCGTCTTCTCTAATTTTTCTTAATGTAAATTCTATCTCCCTCCTATGTACTTCCCCTTGACTGCTGATCAAGGTTTCTATTTTTTTAAAAAATAGTTTTGTAATAGGAATAGTTAGAATTAATTTTGAAAAATTGGAGATCAAGGGGCAAGGAGCGCTTGAAGACCCGTTTGTAATGGAGCCCGGGTTTAAATGTAATAGTTATATTTAAATATTAATTCTTGCACCCCTAGGGTTTGACCTTTTGGTTCACTTGGTGGCTCTAGTGAACCAAACTAGAATAAAAGTCCATAATCAATCCATGTAGAATATAGTATTCTATATGTGCATGCTTATACTATATATATATATATATATATATATATATATATATATATATATATATATTATATATTATGCAAACATGCTTCGCATGTTCATTAATATGACGCGTATTTTATATATATATGTGCATACGCGCTAAACAAGATGAGACAAATTAATAGCAAACCCCTCAAATATTTTATATTAAGTTGTAACGTTCAAAGATATTTGGAATATCGAACGTCGCCTTCTAGCATGATAGAAACAATAGAGTATTGAATATTTAATATGAGTTTGTTGTGCACACACAAGGCGAGTATTAAATATTTGAGATGTTGTTTTTATTACATATGATGTTTATAAGGAATTGAACATTACTGCTTTGTTGTGCACACACAAGGGCTGTAGTTTTCTCTTCACTTATATGGAAATGCTGGGTCTGACTTAACTTAAATCGTTTTAGTTCGGATGTGCACACACTTGACCATTATGATTTAAGAGGCAAAATACAAGGAGTTACATAGTTGATGTAATTGACAAGAGTTGTCTACCTATTTATTTATATATAGTTTGTTGTGCACACACAAGGCTATATACATTTGAAATGGGATCCTTATTCTCACTAGCAAATCTTTAATTAGATTTTTCCGAACTATATAAGTGAGGGTAATATAGTTTGAAGAAAATAGTGGGAGATACCAATTTAAAACAAGACCTAAATTATTTTGGTAATTAATAAAAGAATGTATGTTAAAATGTTGTTAATTTCAAATTCATTTACAGAATTTTACAATGTCTAAATTACTATCACTGCATAGCATATTAGATGCTAAATTAACCGGACCGAATTAAATGGATTGGTTAGGGAAATTGAGAATAGTTCTCATGGCTGAAAAGCTTTCTTATGTCCTTAATACGCCTATCCCTGCAATGGTTGCAGACAATGCCTCTGAGGAAGATATTGCTACTTTTAGAAAGTGGCTAGATGATGCATAGTTGGCTCAATGCATCATGCTCACATCCATGAGTAACGAGCTTCAGCGTCAGCATGAAACTATGGATGTTCTTACTATATTCCTGCACATCAAGTAGTTGAGGGTGAGGAAAGTAGGACTGAAAGATATCAGATATCTAAGGAGCTCTTCCGATCTAGAATGACCGATGACACTACAGTTCATACAAAAGTCCTTAACATAATCAATTTGATTGATCAATTAGGACAAATGGGTTTTGTCATGGATGGAGAGTTGAGCCAAGATTTGATCTTGCACTTATTTCCGGACTCCTTTCACAATTGTTGTGAATTTTTCATATGAACGAGCTAGATATCAGTCTCGCTGATTTGCTTAACATGTTGAAAAATGTTGAGAGTCACTTTATAACCAAGAAAGACCATGTCTTACTGGTAGGGCCAAATGATCTTCTGAAAAGAAGAACAATTCTAAGAAGGTAAATAGAAAGGGTAAAAATAAAGGATAATAAGAACAAAATTGATACGGATAGCAAAGGAGTTTGCTTCCACTGCAATAAACCTGGACACTGGAAGAAAACTGCAAGAAGCATCTTGCAGAGGCTAACCAAAGAAGCTTAGTGAAGTTTCGGTTACAAATACAAATTTATTCATAATTTGAAATAAATTTTTCTTTAAGTCAAGGTTCTATTTGGGTATTGGATACCGACTTTGGTTATCATAAATATAGATTTATGAAGGGATCAAGTAGAAGTAAAAAGCTAAACAAATATAAGTAAACCTATGTGTGGGAAATGAAGCAAAGGTTGCTGCATTAACCATAGGAACTTATAGTTTAGCAATGCCTACGGGCAAGTCTATTAAGTTAATAAGTTGTTATTGTATTCCAGTTCTCGTTGGAAACATTATTTCTATTTTATTGTTGGACAATAAAATCTTTGGTATTATAATTAGGAACAATTGTTGTTCTATTTATAATAATAATGTTTTGTATAGAACTGAAATATTACTTAATGGATTTTGTATACTTGACTTACGTGAAAAATATATTTTTCAAATTGAACAAACTAGTATAAGAAAAAGAGATGATCATTCAAAGAGTTGAATGTATGTATTTGTTGAAATACAAGTGTGAATTATTTGAAAGGTTCAAAGAATTTAGAAATGAAACAAATTGACAAAGTATTAAGATTCTTTGATTAGATCAAGGAATAAATACTTGTGCAATAAGTTTCTAGATCATCTCAAATGATTTTCTCATAATGGACACATCCTGATACACAATAATTGATTGATGTATCTGAATGGAAAATTCGTACCTTGTTGGACATGGTGCGGTCCATAATGATTTTATCGACATTCCAGTATCCCTCTAGGATCATGTCCTAGAAATGGCTGCATATCTACGAAAAAGGTAATCTCAAAATCCGGCCCCAAGACTCCATAAAAGTTATGGACAGGGAGGATTCCTAATCTTAAGTATGTTAAGATAAGGGGTTGTCCAACTTATATGAAAAGGTTTCAAAGGATAAGCTTGGGACAAGATTTGACAAGTATAGATTTGTGGGACATCCTAAAGTAAGTTTAGGGCATATGTTCTATAATCCTACTTAGCAAAAGGTGTTTGTTGCAAAACATACTGCCTTCCAAGATAAAGGTGTTTATCATTAAAAGGGCTAGTGGGAGGATAATACATCTTGAAAAGTTCAAGAACCACAAAATACTACAAGTCAAATAAAAGGAACCTATAGATAGACCTATTGTACCACAACCGAATCGTAAATCTGGAATAGTACCGAAGATACCTAGGAGGTATGGATTCATCATGGATGATGATGATGAGGTACATATCATAGAAGATGATGATCCAGTTACATATGATGAGGTAAGAGTTGTAGACACTCTCAAAAATAGAACATTCATTTTGATGAAATAATCAAAAGAGTTTGATTTTATCAAAAACAAGAATGAACCTAGTGTGTACAAAAGGGTCAGTGGGAGCGTCGTGACATTTCTGGTATTATATGTTGATATAATACGGATAAGGAATGACATGCCAATGCTAAAATCAATAAAGATAAAGTTGTCTAAATATTCCTCCATGAATGATTTGGGAAGAGTATCTTAATTGGGGATGCAAATCTATATAGATAGATTTAAAAAGAGCTCGACTTAACCCAATGAACGTATATTCATTTGATGCTAAAGTCGTTTAGCATGGCAAACTCCAAGAGATATCTCATGTTGATGAGCCATGGAGTGTATCTCTCTTAATAGTCCCCATAGACTCCTAAAAGAGAGATCGCATAAGTGACTATCATGTATGCAATGAAATATACGCGACCTGATGTTGATTAGTCGTATTCTGGAGAAGTTCACTGTGAGACAGTGAAAAACATCTTAAAGTACTTAACTGGCACTAAGGATGTGATCAAACATGGTGGGTCTGAATTAAAACTAGAGGGCTTAACAGACTCAAGTTTTTCAGACAGACCAAGACGACAGAAAATCCACTTTAAGGTAAAGGGTTACCTTGAATGGTGGTGCAGTGAATTGGAAAGGTTCCAAACAGCAAAGAGTTGTTGGTTTAGTGATAAAGACAAAGTATATAGCTATAAATGAAGCTACAAGTTGATTGTTTGGATGAAAAGTTCATTACAGAACTATGAATAGTTCCTAAGTCTCATCTTGAATCCAAACATGTGTTGTGGCACTTTCATTTGATTATAGAAATCATTGAAAGATGGGAAATCACTATAGAGATAGTGGACTCTCAATAACAATATTACATATCCATTTACTAAAGCTTATCCAACAGCAGGATAATCGTCACTTAGAGAAGAAGGGTATGAGATACCATGGGGATTGACTTTAATGCAAGTGGGAGATTGAAAGTAGTATGCACACAAGCCAATCATGTTTGATGATAAAGCATATACTTTGTAAACAATCTTATTCATTTATTAATAAAAAGTATTTATTTATTAAAGGCTTTTAATTATCTACATGATGCTGTTTTATAATATGTGATAAACCCATAGTTTTAAGCAATGCTTTTAGAATAATGATGATGATCATTCTAATGAGATCTAAATTCTTAGAAAGCTTAAAACTAAGATAGTTCCCAATCGTTGGATTACTAAATTGGGGATTAGTAAATCCGGATAGATTGGTACATACGTTGCTTGCTCATTGGATGAGAATGATTGATCTCATGATCATTTGTGTGGAGACACTAAAGCAAGTATGTAGGTGTTTATTAGAGAATAAGTTCACTGAACGTGACTCGCTAAGGAATACCTAATGGAGTTTTACTTGCATGTCAATAGGAATTCCTGTAGTGATAGTAGTACAAGTGATCCTTGGACTTGAGATCATCATAGTATCTTGTGTATGATGAGTTATACTTTGACTTATTCCTTAAGACCCTTAGGGTATATCAAAGGGTATGCTTGGGTATAATAAGTTGTACATGGAGATAATGTATGATCAATAAAGAATCTACCACTTCTAGTAAAAGAAGAGAAATATCCTATGTGATTCGATAAATGACAACCCAGTAGTCCTTGGCCAAGGCAGAATGAAATTAGAAAGGTGTTTCTAATTTGCATTATTTGGGGTTGTGCATTTAGAGTCGAAATACATATAATTAAATAAAATAAGACTTGACAGAAATTCCATGTCTTATATTTAATTGGGACATTGTATGGTGGAAGGATTGAATTGTACGGTAACTATTTACTCAAAGGTTCTTTTATGATTAATGTTGAAATCTATATTATCTGGAAAGTCGTTGATCGCTAGGGAGGCTTATCCCTATTGTAGAATAAATATTATTTATTTAAATAAATTAATAGTTTAATTTATTTATTTAAATAAGATTAAAATTGTTCTAATTGATTTATTCACAACCGGTTTAATATGGAGAACCTAAAGGGTCACACCATAAAAGGAAGAATAATTATTTAAGAAGTGAATGGCATAATCGTAATAATATGTTAAGTATATTTAATTTAATCTATGGTGATAGAATAAATTAAATAGCTTAATATTTATTATTTAATATTTTAGAAATATTAAATATAAATTAATAAGAGGAGTCTTATTAATATTATTACAATTATTATTATTTTAATTTCTAAAAGAGTTTAGGAATTAATTTAATATAAGTACTCTCATTTATTCCTAATAGGATTAGGAGAGAAAATTAATTAAAGGAGTTTAATTAATTATCCCTAATAAGATTAGGGAGCCCATTTTATTAAAAGAGTTTAATTAAATAAATAATACCTTATTTTTAATAGGGTTATTTGATATCTTTATAAGAGGAGTCTTATATCAGATATCAAATATACGTAATTCCAATTGTTGGAGAGTACGCCCCTTTTTCTATAGAGATAGAAAACTAGGTTTTGAGCCAAATACCCATCTTCTTGAATTCTTCTTCTTCCTTGGTGGATCACCTCTAGAGGCCAAACACTTGGGTGGCTAACGTTGATCAAAGGAAGGAACCCAACCCGGTGGATTCAAGTTGAACGCGAAAAGGATTGGAGGTGAACTTGTACCTGAGGAAGCTCGATCTTCAAGGGTATGATTCTTGTTCTTTCTTTTTCGTTTAATTAATAATTGCGCATAAAGGGTGATCCGGGTATATGGTTTGTAAATTTTTAAAACTCTGATTTTACACGTTTCCGCATAATTTTGCAATTTGATTGCGTTCATGAATATTACAAACCTAACATACACATGTGAAAAGAATGACCATTTCTGTTACAGTAAGAACATTTAGTAAATGGAGATGTATAATTTTCTTTTTCTTTACTTGTAACATGATAAAGTCCTTTATTTTTACTAAATTCTCCAATGTATCCTAATCCTTCTTTGTTAAATCCACATATTTGTTGATGAAGCATGACATCAAGGTTTTCTTTCCCTTTTGTTAACTTAAAAATTGTATAATTTAAATCATCACGTTCTTTAGTTAAAATATTAATTTTATCTATTAAAGAAGAATCTACATTTTGTTTTTCTAATTCTATCTTTAGAGATGCATTTTCAAAATTGAGATTTTTAATATCTTCACTTAACAATTGATTTTTTATTTGAGTATTTTTATTAATTACAACAAGTGTTGAATTTTCTATTTCAAAAATTTTATTTATTCTTTTAAATTGTTCTAATTCTTCTTTTAAGGAATCATTTTCCAATTTTACCTCAATTAAACTTTCATTAGTTATAATCAAGTTTGCATTTTCCATTTCCAGATTTTTGTTAATTTTAATTTATTTTTCTAATAAAATTTTTATTTCAATAAAATCTTCTTTAATAATTTTATTATCTTCATATAAATAATTATATGCTTCTTGTAGTTTATGGTGTTTTCCATTTATATTATCTAAGGTATGCATGACAAATGAAGTACAAGATAATTGATGTTCAAAATTTACCTCAGATCTTGGCGATGACTCATTGTTTGCCATTACACACAGATTTACAATCTCTTTAGTTTGTTCAGCAACTTCTTTATCATATCTTTCTTGATTCATAAGTAAATCTTTTAAAGCAATTCATTTCTTTTTGATATCTGTATCCGATCCTTCTTTTTCGACTAACATGTCGACTTCGTTGGCACGAAGATTTCCAATAAGGCTATCAAGAGGATAAGTAGTTAGATCTTGATTTTCTTTAATAGCAATAACCTTCATTCTCCAGATGGATGAAAGGGCTTTGAGAATTCTTCTGTTTTTCTCATTAGTTGTATATGCCTTCCCCAGATGTTCTAGTTCATCAATAATTATGGAAAAACGCCTGTAAGACCCCAAATTTTATGAAATAAAAGTATTCAATTTTTCTTATAATTATAATTCAGTAAATGGTTAGATTGATAAAAGGTTAAAGTTAAGGGTGATATATGTAAATATTTTAAATAAGCAAGTAACTATAAAATACTCATTGTTGTCGGGGAATATTCGTTTGGTCGTGAAATATTCTTGCTGTCGAGGAATATTCGTACGACGGCGCAGCCATTTATGGGCCCCATAACAGAATAATTGTCTGATGAAAAAAATGACAAGTTTGAGTTTTTACAAATAATGACGTAGTTGTTACCGTTAATACTGTTGGAATACCCGGTGATTAAAATACAGTAATACGTGTGGTTGCACAGTAGCATACAGTATTGCACAATATTTTTTGAATTAATGATTCTTACGTAAGAAGGCACTACTCAATAATTGTTACAGTAATTACTGTTCAATATTTTATTTTATTAATTCAATAATTGTTACGTTGATATTTTATATTATTGTTGTTCAATAATTATCACTGCACAGTATCTCCATTATCAGATCAATAATTTTGTATTTGAATAATATTATTAGAGAGCATTATTGACAATGTTTAATGAAGTTCTGTCTAGAAAAGGGGTTTGGTCACCTAATTGCGCGCCAATAAGGAGAAATCCTTATCGGAAAGCCCCCTCTTTCCTGGGAACGACCTGGTTGTCATAATTGTGATTCTATAATATTATTTGTGAATAATTAATTATTGATTTATATGATAAGGAAAATATTTATTTTGTGTGGATATAAATGAAGGAATTAATGCTGAGGTGTTTTATTAGTATTTTGTCGGAATGGAAGAATTCTTAAAAAAGTGTTAATTATTGAAATTTGATATTTTATTTTACATTATAAATGTATAATGTGATAATATAATAATAATGGTGATATTTTACACTAAATTCACGGTGCATGAATCAAATGAGAGAAATCTAGAAATCAAAAAAAGAACAAAATATGGGATTTTTAGAAAAATTAGTTTATTACTTGATTTTGTAAAATCCACAACTCTTTGTGTATAACGAGTTAGGAGATGATCCATATATCAAAAGAAAGCCCTGAAAGTAAGCTAAGCGTAGAAATTTGAATCACCCAAATATTCTTTGTGAATTTTTCGTGGTGACTGTTTCAGTGAAACTGGTACGAGGGACTTATAGTCCGAAAATCAAATCAGTGTTCTTAAAGCTCTATTGAGTGAGTTATAATTTTAATCCGACCGTTGGATCGTTATAATTTTTGGATATGTTATACATATATAAGTTGAGTATATGCCCACAAATTTTGAACCGTTAAAAATTAACGTATGATTTTTTATGAATTTTAAGAGGTGACTGATTCGAAAATTAGTTTTATAAATGATTTTGGGTGGAGATTTCTAGAAGGTTGGACCCACTTTTGGGATTTGGGGAATATTGCTGATCTTTTGTGGGCCCCACTTGTGGTGGTTGAGTTTTTTTCAAAATAACATGCGTAGAATATTTTTTATTAATATTTTATTAATTTAGTCTCCTTTGGCGTTCTAACTTTTTCCTATAGATAGACGCTTAAGTTAGAATTGAAAATCACACTAGAAACATAAGTTTTCTCTCTCTCTATATTATCGAGCGTATTTTTGTGAGTATTTAGATACTTTGAGAGTTGCTATTCAGTGCAAGTTTCCTTCGGCTATACATCCGATATTCCAGTCAGAAATACTGTTCTTTTGAGGTAAGGGATTGTAAGGGTTATTATATTTTTCAGTTTTGTAATTTTTTCGACCCTCAAAAATTTTGGAAAAATTTGAAATGATAATTTGATGAGTTTTCTAGATTGTGTCCAAAAATGACGATTTTTGGATGTATAGATTAGGAGTTATGAATTTTATGGAAAAATACTATTTTAAAAGTAAACCCTTATAACTCCTTGTGGTTAACTCCAAAATTAGTAAAATTTTTATTGGGAGTACATGTATATAATAGCAGTATACTCTGTAAATTTTGAAATATTTGGGCAAAAGTACAATTTATGATAAATGTCTAAAATATTCGACAGTTTTGGCCATATGAAAAATAGTAAATGAATTTTTAAAATTTCGAGAAAAATATATGTTCAATATGAGACTATATTCTGCTAAATCCCAGAAAAGAAAATTTTTTGGGATTGATTTGGTATTTTTCATGAAAATGGACTAGTTATGAGTAAATGAATTAAATATGTTATGTGAAGTAAGAAAATTGGAAAATAGGATTTTATGGCTTGAGAATCCTATATAAGGTATATGCAGATTTTTGATGAAGGTTTTGGTTATTGGTAATGAAATCTTATGAGTTTGGCATTTTAAGATGATTAAATGCATTAATTAGTAAAGTGTAAATAATTAAAATAAATTATTTATAAGTTTAAGAAATGATTAAAATATTGTGGTAATATTAATAATATTAGATTATGAGATTATTAAGTGATTTATAACATTTGGATTAAGGTGTTATGAAATCATTGATTTAAAATATTATTTAATGATTAATAATATTAGTAAATGAATTTAATGTTATTATATAATGAATAATATTAAATGGAGTTTATATATAATGAATAATGTTATTATCTTCGTTAAATATTCGTTGAAATATTATTTTCCGTTCAAATCATTTTTGATATAATATTATTCTTGAATTTTACTCCACAAAGCAGTATCATGTTGACAATTTGGATATTCTTGAACTTTGGATAAATTATATTATAAATGTTTAATATTTATCCTTTATCTTATGTGATTGATTCTTTATATCATTGTCATCATTCTCATACTTATATTGTGTTGAAAGTCATCTATGGCCAGTAGTGTGACACCCCCAAATCTGGGTACTTCAATTTCACGGGATTTGGTGTTCACTGTACAAATATCATATATCTATCTACCCATAATAAATGCAAACCATGCAATAGATAGAAATAAAATCTTCCCATTAAGGGTTACAACATCCGAATAATAATACAATCCCAGGTTAAACTAACCTTAAACATATGTGCGGAAATATAAACAATAAGTCTTAAGTAACATCAATTTTAAGTACATCACATAAATAATCAATCCCGCAGAATATAAAATACGCAAGTGGCTATAAAATATTCATTGTTGTCGGAGAATATTCGTTTGGCCGTAGAATATTCTTTTTGTCGGGAATATCCGTACGACGGCGCAGCCTTTTGTGGGCCCCGTAACAAAATAACTGTCGGCTGAAGAAAGCGACAAATTAAAGTTTTTTTATAAATAACGGCGTAGTCGTTACTGTTAATACTGTTGGAATACCCGGTGGGTAAAGTAAAGTAATACGCGTTGTTGCACAGTAGCACACGGTATTGCACCAATTATTGACTCTTACGTAAGAAGGCACTACTCAATAATTGTTACAGTAATTACTGTTCAGTATTTTATGTTATTGATTCAATAATTGCTGCGTTGATATTTTATATTGTTGTTGTTTCAATAATTGTCACTACACAATATTTTTCATTATCGAAGCAATAATTCATATTATCTGAATAATATTATTAGATAACATTATTGGCAATGTCTAGAAAGTTCTGTCTAAGGAGAGGTTTGGTCACCTAATTGCGCGCCAGTAAGGAGAAATTCTTATTGGAAAGCCCCCTCTTTCCTGGGAACGGCCTGGTTGCTAGTACTGTGATTCTGTAATATTATTTGTGAATAATTAATTATTGATTTATATGATGAGAAAAAAATATTGATTTTATGTGGATATAGATGGAGAAAATTTTTATTGTGACAATTGTTGAAAATTAATATTTTATATTTTTCTGATAAAATAATTCATTTAAATATATTATTTTAATAATATATTAACGGTGATACTTTTATGATGAATGTGAGATATATGAGTATATGAGGAGGAAGAGTATTTTTGTGGCATTAAATGTTTAACACAGATTTTGTGTGACGGGAGACCTATTTCTTGACTGAAAATTTGATTATAGCCTGTAAAATCGCCTGTTTGTGGATTTCGGTCAATTTCTGTTTAGAATTTGGAAAAACTTCCTTCTGCAAAGTTGTAGAGAATTGAATTTCCTATTAAAACTCGCGAGATTCGAATTTTCTGGCAAATAGACTATTTATTATGAATTATTGAAGTTCCGGAGTTCCGAAATAATTGATTTTTGGAAGTTTTAATTATTATTTTGAAGAAAAACGTTTTTGCCATTTGAGAGGCATATGTTAAGGATGGAAATCAGCTGAGTTCAGATGTCTAGACCAAAAGTGTGGGCTAAGGAATTTTGTTTATAAATAATAATATTATATTCAATTTTCTGCTTTGGTGTTCTAAGCAATTTCCTATAAATAGGTGCTTAGGTTATAATTGAAAATCACACCAGAAACTGAAGTTTTCTCTCTCTATATTATCGAGCGTATTCTTGTGAGTATTTTGAGTATACTTTGAGTATTGCTATACGGTGCAAGTTCGTTCAGCGTTATTCCAGTCAGAGATACTGCTCTTTTGAGGTAAGGGATGTTATTTTCTTCTAAAATGATATTATTTCTTCAATATCATTATGCTGAAATATTGGTTGAAACTTTTTATCAAATTTGGAACTTTTTCATGTCGGGGTTACTATTCATGAGTTACTATTCACGAGTTACTATTCATGAGTTACTATTCATGACAAAATTAGTTTCTTTTTCTAACCAAATTATAGTTGATTTATGAATATTACTCTGGAGATTAAAACTATATATTGATTATATTGATTTTATTATCATATATAACATTTTTATAACCCTGATGTTGAAATTCTCTTTCACTGGAGTGTAAAGATTGGTAAATTATTGGTATGATCATGACTAGGGTTCTCTTTGTCCAGTAGTGAAAAGTTGAATTGTGACTGGTATGATCATGACCATTGAATTTATAATTGAATATCTTTAGCTTAAATGCAAAGGTGAATTGATCAACATATATGGTTATAATTATGGTTTATATAAATTCTGAAATGATTATGTATTTCTTTGGGATATGAATATCGTTGGTCTGTAGTGCAAAGATGACTTGTTGATGAATATCTTTGGCCTGTAGTGCAAAGATGACTTATTGATGTATATCTTTGGCCGTAGTGCAAAGATGAATTTATTAGTATGATTATGAACATGAACTGTGATTTGGTATAACCATGATCTTTGATGTTTCAGGTGATAAAAATTATCTTTGTCCTGGATGAGAAAAAGAGTTTAGAAAAACAATTACGATTATGAGTTATACATGTGGTTGTGGACAGGAATTGTTGATTGATGTTATAGAGATAAAACATTGTTGATGGACTTTTAACATGGAGAAGATAATAAACTTTATAGTTTATTTGACTCTTCTAATGGATTGCTCGTTCCGCTGCAACTATGGTTGAAATTTTTTATCATCTACCATATGTTCTAAATCTCTGATTATTATTGATGAAGGCTATTGATAATTTAATTATCTTTAGTCATGACATTCTTTACTGAGCTAGTTGTGCTCACCCTTTTGCTTCACAATTCCTTTCAGGTAATACGAGTGTAGCTGGGTCGAGCGGGGGAATAACAAGGGAATAGAACGGTGGTCTATAGATGTTGAGGGTGAGGTGAATTTAACTTGGAAGGGTGTTTTGCCACTGTCATACAAGATGTCTAATGACATATCACCTCGTGTCATCATAAGACATGGATGTGCTCATCCACTTGCTGAGTATATCTACCAACACTATCTATATGATCTCGGAGTCTATTTGAAATATAACTCTCAATTAGAGACAGTGGAGATAATGATATGTCAGGAGAAGACTTGCCATTGGGAAGAATATGATAGTAATCTTCTTATTTTTTTTTTTGGGGTCTATTGGGTCAACCAAGGATAATTCTGTGGCCATATGATATCTATAATAACCTAGTCGCATGGCCTCCCATGTACGAAGGTTTCCTTGAGCACTTCCCAAAGATTCTAATTTCAAAAACAGTTTTCGACTATACCTTTATGTAAGGTGTCAGTATGAGGTGTTGTCCACGGTTGGGACATAAGTCACAGTTGATATATATCTGTATACAAACTCACAGCATATGTGTTGTTGTATTTTGCACGACAATTGTTGTAATAAAGTTGTAGTTGTTTTCTGTACCATGTATTTGGCGACTCAGAATGGGTTGGATGGAATGGACCTATTTTGGGGTTGTCACAGTTGGTATCAGAGCTTAGGGATATGATCTCTGGCGGAGATCGGGGATTAGAACTAGGAGGAGAGAGATGAGTAAATCCTTCGCTAGTATGTCCTACCTAAGCTTAATTATTGGTTGGTCATAATATACGGATATTATGTGATATGTTAATTTGCTTAATTAACCCTTGTTTTGAAGCTATATTCTAGAATGATATCTGAAATACAGGAGATGAGCATTGGAGAAAATATGATGACAGGGAAGATGGAATCTGAAATGAAAGCAAGGTATTCTCAACTTTTTGAAATACCAGGTACGTACGTCAATTTCGAGGACGAAATTTCATAAGGAGGGGAGATTGTAAGACCCCGAATTTTATGAAATAAAATTATTCAATTTTTTCTTATAATTATTATTCAGTAAATGGTTAAATTGATAAAAGTTTAAAGTTATAGGTGAATTATGCAAATTTTACAAAATACGCAAGTGGCTATAAAATATTCATTGTTGTCGGAGAATATTCGTTTGGCCGTAGAATATTCTTTTTGTCGGGAATATCCGTACGACGGCGCAGCCTTTTGTGGGCCCCGTAACAAAATAACTGTCGGCTGAAGAAAGCGACAAATTAAAGTTTTTTATAAATAACGGCGTAGTCGTTACTGTTAATACTGTTGGAATACCCGGTGGGTAAAGTAAAGTAATACGCGTTGTTGCACAGTAGCACACGGTATTGCACCAATTATTGACTCTTACGTAAGAAGGCACTACTCAATAATTGTTACAGTAATTACTGTTCAGTATTTTATGTTATTGATTCAATAATTGCTGCGTTGATATTTTATATTGTTGTTGTTTCAATAATTGTCACTACACAATATTTTTCATTATCGAAGCAATAATTCATATTATCTGAATAATATTATTAGATAACATTATTGGCAATGTCTAGAAAGTTCTGTCTAAGGAGAGGTTTGGTCACCTAATTGCGCGCCAGTAAGGAGAAATTCTTATTGGAAAGCCCCCTCTTTCCTGGGAACGGCCTGGTTGCTAGTACTGTGATTCTGTAATATTATTTGTGAATAATTAATTATTGATTTATATGATGAGAAAAAAATATTGATTTTATGTGGATATAGATGGAGAAAATTTTTATTGTGACAATTGTTGAAAATTAATATTTTATCTTTTTCTGATAAAATAATTCATTTAAATATATTATTTTAATAATATATTAACGGTGATACTTTTATGATGAATGTGAGATATATGAGTATATGAGGAGGAAGAGTATTTTTGTGGCATTAAATGTTTAACACAGATTTTGTGTGACGGGAGACCTATTTCTTGACTGAAAATTTGATTATAGCCTGTAAAATCGCCTGTTTGTGGATTTCGGTCAATTTCTGTTTGGAATTTGGAAAAACTTCCTTCTGCAAAGTTGTAGAGAATTGAATTTCCTATTAAAACTCGCGAGATTCGAATTTTCTGGCAAATAGACTATTTATTATGAATTATTGAAGTTCCGGAGTTCCGAAATAATTGATTTTTGGAAGTTTTAATTATTATTTTGAAGAAAAACGTTTTTGCCATTTGAGAGGCATATGTTAAGGATGGAAATCAGCTGAGTTCAGATGTCTAGACCAAAAGTGTGGGCTAAGGAATTTTGTTTATAAATAATAATATTATATTCAATTTTCTGCTTTGGTGTTCTAAGCAATTTCCTATAAATAGGTGCTTAGGTTATAATTGAAAATCACACCAGAAACTGAAGTTTTCTCTCTCTATATTATCGAGCGTATTCTTGTGAGTATTTTGAGTATACTTTGAGTATTGCTATACGGTGCAAGTTCGTTCAGCGTTATTCCAGTCAGAGATACTGCTCTTTTGAGGTAAGGGATGTTATTTTCTTCTAAAATGATATTATTTCTTCAATATCATTATGCTGAAATATTGGTTGAAACTTTTTATCAAATTTGGAACTTTTTCATGTCGGGGTTACTATTCATGAGTTACTATTCACGAGTTACTATTCATGAGTTACTATTCATGACAAAATTAGTTTCTTTTTCTAACCAAATTATAGTTGATTTATGAATATTACTCTGGAGATTAAAACTATATATTGATTATATTGATTTTATTATCATATATAACATTTTTATAACCCTGATGTTGAAATTCTCTTTCACTGGAGTGTAAAGATTGGTAAATTATTGGTATGATCATGACTAGGGTTCTCTTTGTCCAGTAGTGAAAAGTTGAATTGTGACTGGTATGATCATGACCATTGAATTTATAATTGAATATCTTTAGCTTAAATGCAAAGGTGAATTGATCAACATATATGGTTATAATTATGGTTTATATAAATTCTGAAATGATTATGTATTTCTTTGGGATATGAATATCGTTGGTCTGTAGTGCAAAGATGACTTGTTGATGAATATCTTTGGCCTGTAGTGCAAAGATGACTTATTGATGTATATCTTTGGCCGTAGTGCAAAGATGAATTTATTAGTATGATTATGAACATGAACTGTGATTTGGTATAACCATGATCTTTGATGTTTCAGGTGATAAAAATTATCTTTGTCCTGGATGAGAAAAAGAGTTTAGAAAAACAATTACGATTATGAGTTATACATGTGGTTGTGGACAGGAATTGTTGATTGATGTTATAGGGATAAAACATTGTTGATGGACTTTTAACATGGAGAAGATAATAAACTTTATAGTTTATTTGACTCTTCTAATGGATTGCTCGTTCCGCTGCAACTATGGTTGAAATTTTTTATCATCTACCATATGTTCTAAATCTCTGATTATTATTGATGAAGGCTATTGATAATTTAATTATCTTTAGTCATGACATTCTTTACTGAGCTAGTTGTGCTCACCCTTTTGCTTCACAATTCCTTTCAGGTAATACGAGTGTAGCTGGGTCGAGCGGGGGAATAACAAGGGAATAGAACGGTGGTCTATAGATGTTGAGGGTGAGGTGAATTTAACTTGGAAGGGTGTTTTGCCACTGTCATACAAGATGTCTAATGACATATCACCTCGTGTCATCATAAGACATGGATGTGCTCATCCACTTGCTGAGTATATCTACCAACACTATCTATATGATCTCGGAGTCTATTTGAAATATAACTCTCAATTAGAGACAGTGGAGATAATGATATGTCAGGAGAAGACTTGCCATTGGGAAGAATATGATAGTAATCTTCTTATTTTTTTTTTGGGGTCTATTGGGTCAACCAAGGATAATTCTGTGGCCATATGATATCTATAATAACCTAGTCGCATGGCCTCCCATGTACGAAGGTTTCCTTGAGCACTTCCCAAAGATTCTAATTTCAAAAACAGTTTTCGACTATACCTTTATGTAAGGTGTCAGTATGAGGTGTTGTCCACGGTTGGGACATAAGTCACAGTTGATATATATCTGTATACAAACTCACAGCATATGTGTTGTTGTATTTTGCACGACAATTGTTGTAATAAAGTTGTAGTTGTTTTCTGTACCATGTATTTGGCGACTCAGAATGGGTTGGATGGAATGGACCTATTTTGGGGTTGTCACAGTGACTGTTTCAGTGAAACTGGTACGAGGGACTTATAGTCCGAAAATCAAATCAGTGTTCTTAAAGCTCTATTGAGTGAGTTATAATTTTAATCCGACCGTTGGATCGTTATAATTTTTGGATATGTTATACATATATAAGTTGAGTATATGCCCACAAATTTTGAACCGTTAAAAATTAACGTATGATTTGTTATGAATTTTAAGAGGTGACTGATTCGAAAATTAGTTTTATAAATGATTTTGGGTGGAGATTTCTAGAAGGTTGGACCCACTTTTGGGATTTGGGGAATATTGCTGATCTTTTGTGGGCCCCACTTGTGGTGGTTGATTTTTATTCAAAATAACATGCGTAGAATATTTTTTATTAATATTTTATTAATTTAGTCTCCTTTGGCGTTCTAACTTTTTCCTATAGATAGACGCTTAAGTTAGAATTGAAAATCACACTAGAAACATAAGTTTTCTCTCTCTCTATATTATCGAGCGTATTTTTGTGAGTATTTAGATACTTTGAGAGTTGCTATTCAGTGCAAGTTTCCTTCGACTATACATCCGATATTCCAGTCAGAAATACTGTTCTTTTGAGGTAATGGATTGTAAGGGTTATTATATTTTTCAGTTTTGTAATTTTTTCGACCCTCAAAAATTTTGGAAAAATTTGAAATGATAATTTGATGAGTTTTCTAGATTGTGTCCAAAAATGACGATTTTTGGATGTATAGATTAGGAGTTATGAATTTTATGGAAAAATACTATTTTAAAAGTAAACCCTTATAACTCCTTGTGGTTAACTCCAAAATTAGTAAAATTTTTATTGGGAGTACATGTATATAATAGCAGTATACTCTGTAAATTTTGAAATATTTGGGCAAAAGTACAATTTATGATAAATGTCTAAATATTCGACAGTTTTGGCCATATGAAAAATAGTAAATGAATTTTTAAAATTTCGAGAAAAATATATGTTCAATATGAGACTATATTCTGCTAAATCCCAGAAAAGAAAATTTTTTGGGATTGATTTGGTATTTTTCATGAAAATGGACTAGTTATGAGTAAATGAATTAAATATGTTATGTGAAGTAAGAAAATTGGAAAATAGGATTTTATGGCTTGAGAATCCTATATAAGGTATATGCAGATTTTTGATGAAGGTTTTGGTTATTGGTAATGAAATCTTATGAGTTTGGCATTTTAAGATGATTAAATGCATTAATTAGTAAAGTGTAAATAATTAAAATAAATTATTTATAAGTTTAAGAAATGATTAAAATATTGTGGTAATATTAATAATATTAGATTATGAGATTATTAAGTGATTTATAACATTTGGATTAAGGTGTTATGAAATCATTGATTTAAAATATTATTTAATGATTAATAATATTAGTAAATGAATTTAATGTTATTATATAATGAATAATATTAAATGGAGTTTATATATAATGAATAATGTTATTATCTTCGTTAAATATTCGTTGAAATATTATTTTCCGTTCAAATCATTTTTGATATAATATTATTCTTGAATTTTACTCCACAAAGCAGTATCATGTTGACAATTTGGATATTCTTGAACTTTGGATAAATTATATTATAAATGTTTAATATTTATCCTTTATCTTATGTGATTGATTCTTTATATCATTGTCATCATTCTCATACTTATATTGTGTTGAAAGTCATCTATGGCCAGTAGTGTGACACCCCCAAATCTGGGTACTTCAATTTCACGGGATTTGGTGTTCACTGTACAAATATCATATATCTATCTACCCATAATAAATGCAAACCATGCAATAGATAGAAATAAAATCTTCCCATTAAGGGTTACAACATCCGAATAATAATACAATCCCAGGTTAAACTAACCTTAAACATATGTGCGGAAATATAAACAATAAGTCTTAAGTAACATCAATTTTAAGTACATCACATAAATAATCAATCTTCATTACTTGCTAAGCTTACCCTTGCCTTTACTAGTGGAAGGTTCGTCTGCCCTTTCGTTCTTAACTGCAATGTTATTATTACGCAAGAGTGAGCACGATTGCCCACAAGTATAACAATATAACAAAGAATAATAACAAGCGAGAGAAATAATAAGTTCTAAAATAAAAGCTCAACTTTTGAATCAAGAATGAATAACAGGAATCAAAAGATTTCTGAGGGTCATAAGACCTTGAACTATGTTCTAGGTTATCAAGGGTTATACTTGAAACCTTTAACAGTCATAAGACTATGGACCTTTTTACTCGTACTTAGGGGGATCAGCCCTTAGTACCATATTGTGCACAATATCTTAACGCTAACGCATAAGTAAATCCCTTTGCAGGGTTGTTCATCTTAGTTTGACATTCGAGTCCGCACCAAAGGAAGTTTTGTTTGGATAATTCAATAAGGGTTCTGAAATTTAGAACTTTCATCAACTATGGACTAGTCGAATCAATAAGGTTCACAAGTCTAACAAGGTTCAACAATAATGATATTCAATTTTAATAATAATCTCAAGAAGTATACAATAGAACAAATATTGTATAACAAATTCATACTTTGAAGGGATAATCATTCTTTAATATAACAATTCGAACTTGAATAATAGTAATGAGAATTTACTCAAGATAAATAATAAACTTGAACAATGATAACAAGTAGGGGTAGGAAACTTGCCTTGTGCGTAGATTACACTTTAATTAAAATCGTTCTTTGATTTAAATCCTACATATCATTTATATTTATAATACCAGTTAATTATAACATACTAGTCATCACAAGTTCATTCTCTTTGTCTAGCTTTGATAATGACCACATTTAATCAAATTACTACACTCATTGTCTCATACTTTACAATTTATGAACAATAAGCTAATTATGTATTCAATAATTCAATCCACATGTAATTATGTTATTTACATGTTAAGCATCTATTTTAACATCTTATTATACTTCTAACATATTTCTATGTTCATTACATTAAGTTACTAACACATTGCTAGGACTAACATTTAAAAATAATTCATTTCTGGACATTCTGCAGAGTGGCGCTGCAGCGCCACTTTTGTACTACGTCTTCACGCTGCGGCGCCGTGGCACTGCGGCTGGACATTTGGCGCTGCGGCGCGGGGCTTAAGGTGTTGGACTGGCGCCGCGGCGCGGCGAACCAGTTACAGAAATTGCAGTTCGCGAAAAATCGCAGAACATGCCAATTTCTACCAATATCTTATTTTCCACTCGAATTTAGACAAACCCACATTATATAATTCATACATAATCATTACCCAATAATTATAGATTGATTTTAAACCATTAAACCACATAATCATGGAATTAAATTATGCAAATTGTACTATTCTTGACGTTCTTGAAGTTCTTGAACAAAAAACATGGAATTTAATACTACAGATTCGTTATAAGGCCAAATCCAACCATTCAGGTTTCATTTACATCGTTTTAACATGCATAAATATATACAAGTATAAAATTTAGGGATAATATATGATCAACGCATTAAATACAACGTATAAGGCCATATGGCCATATAACATACTCTGTAATCATATACTGTATAATTTCATGAATCTAATGATATGGAATCATGCAATATATATATATATATAAAACATGTTATACTACTCGAATTATTACACATATCCTTATAACAACACCATTTCCCAATTCACAGAGACTTACAGAATGTATGAAAGCCATTTTTTTATAAAAACTAAATGACGTAACAATGAAAATTGGGTTAGAGAGAATTACCCAAAGCGTAAAGTGTAATGTAGGAGATGAATTGAAACCCTTCTCAAACTTTTCTTAAATCACACACTCAAAATTCTTAACTTTTCTCTCTGAATTCTTTCTGAACTCTCAACTTAGCATACATAAAACAACATAATACGCTAGAGGCGTATAAAAACTGACGTGATGATGGTCAGTTACCCAGTCATGGGTAACTGTTATTAACTTCTCCTAGGGCCTTAATTGGCTAGTATAATAGATTTCAAAACTCCTTTAATTTAATAAACCTTTATCATATAGTTTAATTAATGTCACACCCATTTCAAATATCTTATTTAATTTACTTAAATAAAATATAATAATTTCTCATTAATTCACATAGTCGCATAATTAATTTTCTCATTAATAATAATGTCAAATTATTAAATCTCTAATTAATAAATAAATTAATTAAAATAACATTAGGCTTATTAAATTTTCTTTTAATGCAATAAGCTCACTTAAATTAATCTACCACAATTTCATGAATTAATTATTTAATCTAATAATTAAATCATCAAAAATATTTATTTACTTCAATAAATATTAAGAATTAAATTACAAAAACCTCGTTCGTCACATCTTTCCCCCCTTAAAAGTATTATGTCCCCAGAATCACGACTCGATAAATTCGACCCGTTACATTCTCCCCCCTTACAAAGATTCTGTCCCCAGAATCGCTTACACATAATTAAGTAAATAAATGAGGGTAATTCTTCATCATATTCTCTTCGAGTTCTCACGTAGCTTCTTCAGCGTTGTGGTTCCTCCAAATTACCTTAACAGAAGGTATTACTTTATTTCTGAGAACTTGTTCTTTTCGGTCGATAATTTGAACAGGAATTTCTTCGTAAGATAAGTCTTTGTCAAAATGTAGGGGTTCGTATTCAATTACATGCTTGTAATCGGCTTTGTAGGGTCATAACACAGAAACATGGAAGACATTGTGGACGTTCTCGAGTGATGGAGGTAAGGCTACCTCATATGCAACTTCCCAGATTATTCGCAGTACTTCAAATGGTCCAATGAATCTTGGGCTTAATTTCTCTTTCTTTTCGAACCTGATCTTCCCCTTCCAGGGAGAGACCTTCAAGAAAATATAACTACCTGATTCAAATTCGATATTTTTACGATGTGGATCAACGTATTTCTTCTGTCGATCTTGAGCTACTACTAGTCATGCTCGGATCATTTTGACTATTTCTGCTGTCTGCTGTACCAATTCTGGCCCTAGCAATTGTCTTTCGCCAACTTCATCCCAATAAAGTGGAGTTCTGCACTTTCTGCCGTATAACGCTTCATAAGGTGGCATTCCAATACTAGTGTGGTAACTGTTGTTGTAACAAAACTCTACGAGCGGTAAATGATCATCCCAATTTCCTTTAAAGTCCATTATACAAGCTCTTAACATATCTTCAAATGTCTGTATTATTCTTTCACTCCGTCCATCCGTTTGAGGGTGTTATGCCGTACTCATTCGCAGCTGTGTACCCATGCATTCTTGTAGACGTTTCCAGAAATTCGATGTGGAGCGCGGATCCCTATCGGAAACAGTTGACACCGGCACTCCGTGTCTCAAAACAACCTCTTTTACATATAACCTCGCCAACTGATCTAAATTGAATCTGATTTTGATCGGAAGGAAGTGTGCAGATTTCGTCAGTTGGTCAACGATAACCCATACTGTGTCGTAGCCTTTCTGAGTCGTCGGAAGGCCAACCATGAAGTCCATTGTAATATGTTCCCATTTCCATTCTGGGATCTCTAACGGTTGTAGCAATCCACTTGGTCTCTGATGTTCCTCTTTCACTTTCTGACAGGTAAGACACTTGGCAACACATTCTGAAACATCTCGTTTTAAATTTGGCCACCGGAAGATCTTGGTACATTTTGGTACTACCCGGGTGAATCGAATATCGTGAACTATGAGCCTCACTCAAAATTTCTTCCTTAATCTCTTGTACTGGAGAAACCCAAATTATACTTTTAAATCTCAGTATTCCTTCCTTATCCATCTTAAATCTCGGTTCAGTTCCTTCAGATATCTTCTTTGTCACCTTTTTACATTCTTCGTCTTGAAGATGAGCCTCCTTTACTTTATCTAGTAGAATTGTACCAGATTACATCTGAAATAGCTTCTCATCAATCTCCATAGGATACTTCACTTCCAACTCTAGTTTCTCCATTTCTGAAATTAGCTCCTCCTGAGCAGTCAACAACATCAATTTCTCATGACCCTTTCTACTTAAGGCGTCGACAACCACATTTGCTTTACCCGGATGGTATAAAATCTCACAGTCGTAATCCTTAATTAGTTCTAACCATCTTCTTTGACGCATATTCAAATCCTTCTGCGTGAAGATATATTTCAGACTCTTGTGGTCCTTATATATTTCACACTTCTCCCCGTAGATATAGTGCCTCCAAATTTTTAAAGCAAAAAAAACTGCAGCTAACTCCAAGTCGTGGGTTGGATATCCCTTCTCGTAATCCTTCAATCGTCGTGATGCATATGCAATGACTTTACTGTTTTGCATCAGCACACAGCCAAGTCCTTTATGCGACGCATCACTATAAACAACAAAATTTCCTGTATCATCCGGAAGAGATAACACAGGCACCGTACTCAACCTCTTCTTCAATTCTTGAAAACTTTCCTCACACTTATCCGTCCAAACAATTTTCTTAGTTTTTCGACTTAAATTCGTTAACGGAGTTGCGATATTGGAAAAGTCTTGTATGAACCTTCTATAATATCCCGCCAATCCAAGAAAACTTTTTACTTCCGACGGCGTTCTCAGCTGATCCCAGTTAATCAAAGCTTTGAATTTAGATGGATCTACCGAAATTCCGTTTTTATCGATCACGTGACCAAGAAATTGTACTCGTTCAATCCAAAATTCTCATTTTGAAAACTTGGCATACAACTTTTCCCTTCTCAATACCTCCAATGTTAATCTTAAATGCTCTTCATGTCCTTCCTTGGTTTTTGAATAAACCAAAATGTCATCAATAAATACCACTACGAACTTGTCCAAAAACGGCTTGAACACACCATTCATTAGTCCCATAAATGCTGCAGGAGAATTCGTAAGACCAAACGACATTACAAAAAATTCGTAGTGACCATATCGCATTCTGAACGCTGTCTTTGGAACATCCTCTGGCCTTACCTTCAGTTGATGATAACCATTCCTCAAGTCTATCTTGGAAAAGTATCTCGCTCCCTTCAATTGATCAAACAGGTCGTCGATCCTCGGTAATGGATATCTGTTCTTAATCGTGACCTTATTCAATTCTCTGTAGTCAATGTAGAGCCGCATCGATCCGTCCTTCTTTTTCACAAATAACACCGGCGCTCACCACGACAATACGCTCGGTTGAATGTACTTCTTGTCCAGTA
Organism: Panax japonicus; assembly: GCA_020205505.1. Classification (NCBI taxonomy): domain Eukaryota; kingdom Viridiplantae; phylum Streptophyta; class Magnoliopsida; order Apiales; family Araliaceae; genus Panax; species Panax japonicus. The sequence goes on from JAINUV010000406.1 coordinate 79,894, forward strand.
ATTCTTGTAGTTGTACCATTAATTCTTTCATCTCTACTAGTGCCATTCGGTATGGTGCCTTCGATATTGGAGCGGTTCCGGGTGCCAAATCGATCACGAAATCTACCTCTTTATCTGGTGGAAGTCCTGACAAATCGTCTGGAAATACGTCAACGAAGTCCCTCACAATCGGTATTTCTTCTACCTTCGAATTCTCTTTTCGACTGTCGACTATGTAAGCTAAGTATCCTACACAGCCTTGTCTTAACAACTTCCTGGCCTGCATCATCGTCAGATAACTCGCTTGTCTAGGCGACTTGCTACCATAAAACAAAACCTTTGACGGAGTTATAAGGTTAATACGCTTCTTTTGGCAATCAATTACAGCCCCGTAATTGAATAACCAGTCCATGCCCAATATAACATAAAATTCCTTAAGTCGAATAGGGATAAGATCTACGTTCATGATATTAACCTTAATATCTACTCTACAGTTCTTATACACGTACTTAACAAGGATTATCTCTTTATTCGCAATTTCTATGTTCATGGGATAATCCAATTCATCCTTAGGCAAATCTAAATTCATGGCAAAGTCATCAGATATAAAGGAACAAGTAGCACCCGGATCAAATAAAACATAAGCATTAATTTTATTGATCGGAATTATACCTGACACCACATCACGAGATTGAACTGCATCCTGCAACGTCATGTTGAAAGTCCTGGCGGTTAGTCGGTTTGTTGCGGTTGATCCGGTGATAGTTAAGGCATTTTTACTGTTGTTTCCCTGGTTTCCTCCTGATTCTGACCCTCCCGATCCCTTCTTAGGACAATCTCTTGCCAGATGGTCCTTCGAACCACAATTGAAGCAAGCACCCTTCTTTGGGTTAGGACAGTTAGGTGCTATGTGGCCTTCCTGACCACAATTATAGCACACTCTTTTTCCTTTCATACAAACTCCTAGATGAGCTTTCCCGCAGGTCGGGCATGCTTCGATTCTTTTCTTCTGACTTCCTTGTTGATTTCCCGATGATGAATTGTCATTCCATCTTTTCTTCTGATTAAAATTTCCACCTCATGTGCCACTTCCACTAACCTTGTTATTTCCCTCACCTTCACTCTTCTTCTTCTTCTTCTTCTTCTTATCTTGATTGTACTTGGTCACCGCATCGCTTCCACCTTCAGCGAGGATGGCCTTTTCCAGTACTCCGGCAAATGTGTTTATCTGAAACATTGATACTTTACTATATACCCAAGGCTTTAGTCCTTGTTCGAATCTTCTGGCTTTTCTCTCATCCGTGTGTACTTGATACTGGGCGAACCTCGCTAACTCATTGAATCTAGCCGCATAATTCGGTACGCTCATATTTCCCTGCTTCAATTCCAGAAATTGAACCTCCATCTGGTTCTGTGAGCTGGTTGGGAAGTACATCTCGAAAAACATTTCTTTAAATCTCTCCCAAGTAATTACACCTTCACCTCCATGAACTTTGTTTGCTTGCCACCAATAGTTAGCTTCGGACTTCAATATAAATGTTGCAAAAGCGGTCTTCTGGTCTTCTTTAACCCTAGCAACATCGAAAACCTTCTCCATTTCCATAACCCACGTTTGAGCCTCGATCGGGTTCATGGAACCTTTAAATTCTGGCGGTCCCACCGCCTTGAAATCTTTAAACGTAGTATTTGGTGGAGCTTGAGGTTGATTATTCATTGCTCCAGTCAGTAAGTTAACCAACTGCTTCACGAGATTAGCATTGGCATTATTGTTGTTATTTGTTGACTCTTCCTGAGCTGGTTGACGTTGTTGTCTTTTTCTAGGCGGCATATTTCTGTTAAGAATAATATATGCTTATTAATTCTCTATTAAATTCTCTAAATAGTTAAGACTTAACTCAACAATTTAATATAATCATTTAACACATCATCTCAAATAACTTAATATATATAATTCAAACTAAAAGTTTTACATCAAACGATAGCATAACTGCTATTTACATCCACCATCTTGAGATAAAGAATCCACATGATTTAAATATTAAAATATTCCTTCGTTCATAAACATATCAGAATTTACATATAAAAACTAACTAAGTCTTTCACATAATTAAACATATTATATCACTGTCTGTCAAGGTGCTGAATAGCCTTGCCACGCTCCTCTTCCATGATACGAGACATCGTCCTGCGATCCAGCATGTACGATGGAAGTCCTTCGAACTGGATGAGGTACCTCAAAACTCGATCCTGGGCCTCATCCATTGCATGATTAAGTTTACAGTATGTCTCTCTGAGCTTCACCTTCTTTGCACGACCGTCCTCTTCTACAAGATCAGCACGATGTGACTCTCTTACCCAGCCTTCCTCTACTATAATCAGCCTTTAAGAGCTGTCCTTCAGTTCCTTCTTCAGCTTCTCTATCTCATCGGTCTTATCTTCGGTTTGACCCTTCTCGTGGACCAAATCCCATTCTACATTTCCCAGTCGTGAGTGAAGAGTCGAAATCTCCCTCTTCTTCTGCTCTAGAGTAATCTGCTGAATAATAGCCCGCTCAGTCAGATCCTGCACCTCATCTCGTAACTCCACGTTACGGTCGTATAATGTGTCGTACATCTCAGCATCAATGGAGTGCTGTGGAAACTCCTCATCTTCCTCTTCCTCGTCAAATTCTTCCTCAGGATCAGTCTCAGGTTCATGCTCCTGACCAACAACGGTGATCAATGGAGATGACTCCCTCTGTACCAACTGTTCCCTAACGACATGAATGTCTCTAGGCTCCTCCTTTGTAGGTACTGTAGGCACTCAGGGTTCCTCCTCCCCTGTTTGACTAGTTCCTCCAACATCCGACTTCCTAACAACAAAATTTCGAGTTTTAGTTACTAAGTCGTACTAGTGAGCACATAATTTAACACATAAGCACATAAAGTCTTTTATTATCTTCAATGAATTACAAAAATTCATTTCCTAGAACTCGATAAGAGTTTTCCATCACTATGTTCTTTCTATAAGGCTACTACCTAAGGTTGTTTCCCCACCTAAGGTTCATAAACTATAGCTTTGATACCAACTTGTGACACTCTCAAATCCGGGTACTTCAATTCCACGGGATTTGTTGTTCACTGTACAAATATCATCTATCTATCTACTCATAATAAATGCAAACCATGCAATAGATAGAAATAAAATCTTCCAGTTAAGGGTTACAACATCCGAATAATAATACAATCCCAAGTTAAACTAACCTTAAATATCTGTGCGGAAATATAAACAATAAGTCTTAAGTAACATCAATTCTAATTACATCACATAAATAATCAGTCTTCATTACTTGCTAAGCTTGCCCTTGCCTTTACTAGTGGAAGGGTCATCTGCCCTTTAGTTCTAAACTGCAATGTTATTATTACGCAAGAGTGAGCACGATTTCCCACAAGTATAACACTAAAACAATGAATAATAACATGCGAGAGAAATAATAACTTCTAAAATAAAAGCTCAACTTTTGAATCAAGAATGAATAACAAGAATCAAAAGATTTCAGAGGGACATAAGACCTTGAACTATGTCCTAGGTTATCAAAGGTTATACTTGAAACCTTTAACAGTCATAAGACTATGGACCTTTCTACTCGTACTTAGGGGGATCAACCCTTAGTACCATACTGTGCACAATATCTTAACGCTAACGCATAAGTAAATCCCTTTGCAGGGTTGTTCATCTTAGTTTGACATTCGAGTCCGCACCAAAGGAAGTTTGGTTTGGATAATTCAATAAGGGTTCTGAAATTTAGAACTTTCATCAACTATGGACTAGTCGAATCAATAAGGTTCACAAGTCTAACAAGGTTCAACAATAATGATATTCAATTTGAATAATAATCTCAAGAAGTATACAATAGAACAAATATTGTATAACAAATTCATACTTTGAAGGGATAATCATTCTTTAATATAATAATTCGAACTTGAATAATAGTAATGAGAATTTACTCAAGATAAATAATAAACTTGAACAATGATAACAAGTAGGGGTAGGAAACTTGCCTTGTGCGTAGATTACACTTTAATTAAAATCGTTCTTTGATTTAAATCCTACATATCATTTATATTTATAATACCAGTCAATTATAACATACTAGTCATCATAAGTTCATTCTCTTTGTCTAACTTTGATAATGACCACATTTAATCAAATTACTACACTCATTGTCTCATAATTTACAATTTATGAACAATAAGCTAATTATGTATTCAATAATTCAATACACATGTAATTATGTTATTTACATGTTAAACATCTATTTTAACATCTTATTATACTTTTAACATATTTCTATGTTCATTACATTAAAGTACTAACACATTGCTAGGCTTAACATTTAAAAATAATTCATTTCTGGACATTCTGCAGAGTGGCGCTGCGACGCCACTTTTGTACTAAGTCTTCGCGTTGCGGCGCCGTGGCACTACGGCTGGACATTTGGCGCTGTGGCGCGGGCCTTAAGGCGTTGGAATGGCGCCTCGGCGCGGCGAACCAGTTACAAAAATTGCAGTTCGCGAAAAATCGCAGAACATGCCAATTTCTACCAATTTCTTATTTTATACACGAATTTAGACAAACCCACATGATATAATTCATACATAATCATTACCCAATATTTATAGAATGATTTTAACCCATTAAAACACATAATCACAGAATTAAATTATGCAAATTGTACTGTTCTTGATGTTTTTTTGAACAAAAAACATGGAATTTAATACTACAGATTCGTTATAAGGCCAAATCCAACCATTCAAGTTTCATTTACTTCGTTTTAACATGCATAAATATATACAAGTGTAAAATTTAGGGATAATATATGATCAACTTATTAAATACCATGTATAAGGCCATATGGCCATATAACATACTCTGTAATCATATACTGCATAATTTCATGAAATTGATGATATGGAATCATGCAATATATATATAAAACATGTTATACTACTCGAATTATCATACATATCCTTATAACAACACCATTTCCCAATTCACAGAGACTTACAGAATGTATGAAAGCCATTTTTTTTATAAAAACTAAATGACGTAACAATTAAAATTGGTTTGGAGAGAATTACCCAAAGCGTAGAGTGTAATGTTGGAGATGAATTGAAACCCTTCTCAAACTCTTCTTCAATCACACACTCGAAATTCTTAACTTTTCTCTCTGAATTCTCTATTTACTCTCAACTTAGCATACATGAAACAACATAATACGCTAGAGGCGTATAAAAACTGACGTAATGATGGTCAGTTACCCAGTCATGGATAACTATTATTAACTTCTCCTAGGGCCTTGTTTGGATAGTATAATAGATTTCAAAACTCCTTTAATTTAATAAACCTTTATCATATAGTTTAATTAATGTCACACCCATTTCAAATATCTTATTTAATTTACTTAAATAAAATATAATAATTTCTAATTAATTCATATAGTCGCATAATTAATTTTCTCATTAATAATAATGTCAAATTATTAAATCTCTAATTAATAAATAAATTAATTAAAATAACATTAGGCTTATTAAAATTTTCTTTTAATACAATAAGCTCACATAATTACATATATCGAATAATAAAATTCTCCACATTAAATTAATAAATGTAACACATAATTAAATTAATCTACCACAATTTCATGAATTAATTATTTAATCTAATAATTAAATTATCAAAAATATTTATTTACTTCAATAAATATTAAGAATTAAATTACAAAAACCTCGTTCGTCACATCTTCCCCCCCTTAAAAGGATTCTGTCCCTAGAATCACGACTCAATAAATTCGACCCCGTTACATTCTCCCCCCTTACAAAGATTCTGTCCCCAGAATCGCTTATACATAATTAAGTAAATAAATGAGGGTAATTCTTCATCATATTCTCTTCGAGTTCTCACGTAGCTTCTTCAGCATTGTGGTTCCTCCATATTACCTTAACAGAAGGTATTACTTTATTTCTGAGAACTTGTTCTTTTCGGTCGATAATTTGAACAGGAATTTCTTCGTAAGATAAGTCTTTGTCAAAATGTAGGGGTTCGTATTCAATTACATGCTTGTAATCGACTTTGTAGGGTCATAACACAGAAACATGGAAGACATTGTGGACGTTTTCGAGTGATGGAGGTAAGGCTACCTCATATGCAACTTCCCCGATTATTCGCAGTACTTCAAAGGGTCCAATGAATCTTGGGCTTAATCTTCCTTTCTTTTTGAACCTGATCTTCCCCTTCTAGGGAGAGACCTTCAAGAAAACATAACTACCTGATTCAAATTTGATATTTTTACGATGTGGATCAACGTATTTCTTCTGTCGATCTTGAGCTGCTACCAGTCGTGCTCGGATCACTTTGACTATTTCTGCTGTCTGATGTACCAATTCTGGCCCTAGCAATTGTCTTTCGCCAACTTCATCCCAATAAAGTGGAGTTCTGCACTTTCTGCGGTATAACGCTTCATAAGGTGGCATTCCAATACGAGTGTGGTAACTATTGTTGTAACCGAACTCTACGAGCGGTAAATGATCATCCCAATTTCCTTTAAAGTCCATTATACAAGCTCTTAACATATCTTCAAATGTCTATATTGTTCTTTCACTCTGTCCATCCATTTAAGGGTAATATTCCGTACTCATTCGCAACTGTGTACCCATGCATTCTTGTAGACGTTTCCAGAAATTCGATGTGGAGCGCGGATCCCTATCGGAAATAATTGACACCGGAACTCCGTTTCTCAAAACAACCTCTTTTACATATAACCTCGCCAACTGATCTAAATTGAATCTGATTTTTATCGGAAGAAAGTGTGCAAATTTCGTCAGTTGGTCAACGATAACCCATACTGCGTCGTAGCCTTTCTGAGTCGTCGGAAGGCCAACCACGAAGTCCATTGTAATATGTTCCCATTTCCATTTTGGGATCTCTAACGGTTGTAGCAATCCACTTGGTCTCTGATGTTCCTCTTTCACTTTTTGACAAATAAGACACTTGGCAACACATTCTGCAACATCTCGTTTTAAATTTGGCCACCAGAAATGTTGTCGAAAATCTTGGTCCATTTTGGTACTACCAGGGTGAATCGAATATCGTGAACTATGAGCCTCGCTCAAAATTTCTTCCTTAATCTCTTGTACTGGCGGAACCCAAATTCTACTTTCAAATCTCAGTATTCCTTCCTTATCCATCTTAAATCTCAGTTCAGTTCCTTCAGATATCTTCTTTGTCATCTTTTTACATTCTTCGTCTTGAAGTTGAGCCTCCTTTACTTTATCTAGTAAAATTGTACCAGATTGCATCTGAAATAGCTTCTCATCAATCTCCATAGGATACTTCACTTCCAACTCTAGTTTCTCCATTTCTGAAATTAACTCCTTCTGAGCAGTCAACAACATCAATTTCTCATGACCCTTTCTACTTAAGGCGTCGACAACCACATTTGCTTTACCCGGATGTTATAAAATCTCACAGTCGTAATCCTTAATTAATTCTAACCATCTTCTTTAACGCATATTCAAATTCTTCTGCGTGAAAATATATTTCAGACTCTTGTGGTTCATATATATTTCACACTTCTCCCCGTAGAGATAGTGCCTCCAAATTTTCAAAGCAAAAAAAACTGCAGCTAACTCCAAGTCGTGGGTCGGATATCCCTTCTCGTAATCCTTCAATCGTCGTGATGCATACGCAATGACTTTGCCGTTTTGCATCAGTACAAAGTTAAGTCCTTTATGCGATGCATCACTATAAACAACAAAATTTCCTGTATAATCCGGAAGAGATAACACAGGCACCGTACTCAACCTCTTCTTCAATTCTTGAAAACTTTCCTCACACTTATCCGTCCAAACAAATTTCACACCTTTTCGAGTTAAATTCGTTAATGGAGTTACGATCTTGGAAAAGTCTTGTATGAACCTTCTAAAATATCTCGCCAATCCAAGAAAACTTTTTACTTCCGATGGCGTTCTCAGCTGATCCCAGTTAATCACAGCTTCGACTTTAGATGGATCTACTGAAATTCCGTTTTCATCGATCACGTGACCAAGAAATTGTACTCGTTAAATCCAAAATTCTCATTTTGAAAACTTGGCATACAACTTTTCCCTTCTCAATACCTCCAATGTTAATCTCAAATGCTCTTCATGTCCTTCCTTGGTTTTCGAATAAACCAAAATGTCATCAATAAATACCACTACGAACTTGTCCAAAAACGGCTTGAACACACCATTCATTAGTCCCATAAATGTTGCAGGAGAATTCGTAAGACCAAACAACATTACAAAAAATTCGTAGTGACCATATCGCATTCTGAACGCTGTCTTTGGAACATCCTCTGGCCTCACCTTCAGTTGATGATAACCACTCAAGTTTATCTTGGAAAAGTATCTCGCTCCCTTCAATCGACATTACTAAGTCTTTGCGCTGCGGCGCCGTGGCGCTGCAGCTGGACATTTGCCGGTGCAGTGCGGTGGCGCTGCGGCGCGGGCCTTAAGGCATTGGACTGGCGCCGCGGCACGACGAACCAGTTACAGAAATTGCAGTTCGCGAAAAATCACAGAACATGCCAATTTCTACTAATTTCTTATTTTCTACACGAATTTAGACAAACCCACATGATATAATTCATACATAATTATTACCCAATAATTATAGAATGATTTTAACCCATTAAAACACATAATCACGGAATTAAATTATGCAAATTGTACTGTTCTTGATGTTCTTGAACAAAAAACATGGAATTTAATACTACGAATTCGTTATAAGGCCAAATCCAACCATTCAAGTTTCATTTACTTCGTTTTAACATGCATAAATATATACAAGTGTAAAATTTAGGGATAATATATGATCAACGCATTAAATACAACGTATAAGGCCATATGGCCATATAACATATTCTGTAATCATATACTGCATAATTTCATGAAACTGATTATATAGAATCATGCAATATATATATAAAACATGCTATACTACTCGAATTATTACACATATCCTTATAACAACACCATTTCCCAATTCACAGAGACTTACAGAATGTATGAAAGCCATTTTTTTTATAAAAACTAAATGATGTAACAATGAAAATTGGGTTGGAGAGAATTACCCAAAGCGTAAAGTGTAATGTAGGAGATGAATTGAAACCCTTCTCAAACTCTTCTTCAATCACATACTCAAAATTCTTAACTTTTCTCTCTGAATTCTCTATAAACTCTCAACTTAGCATACATGAAACAACATAATATGCTAGAGGCGTATAAAAACTGACGTAATGATGGTCAGTTACCCAGTCATGGGTAACTGTTATTAACTTCTCTTAGGGCCTTGTTTGGCTAGTATAATAGATTACAAAACTCCTTTAATTTAATAAACTTTTATCATATAGTTTAATTAATGTCACACCCATTTCAAATATCTTATTTAAATTACTTAAATAAAATATAATAATTTCTCATTAATTCACATAGTCGCATAATTAATTTTCTCATTAATAATAATGTCAAATTATTAAATCTCTAATTAATAAATAAATTAAATAAAATAACATTAGGCCTATTAAATATTTCTTTTAATACAATAAGCTCACATAATTACATATATCGAATAATAAAATTCTCCACATTAAATTAATAAATTTAACACATATAATTAAATTAATCTACCACAATTTCATGAATTAATTATTTAATCTAATAATTAAATCATAAAAAATATTTATTTACTTCAATAAATATTAAGAATTAAATTACAAAAATCTCGTTCGTCATAAGTAGTGCATAGATGGATTTGATATGATTATGACCAGAGATTATTCAATATAATCATGACCGTAATGTTACAAATGATGTGGTAAAACTCATCTTTGGCCCGTAGTGCATAGATGGACTTGGTAAGATTATGACCAAGGATTATTCGGTATAATCATGACCGTAATTTAAAACACTGATATCCTTGGCCCGTAGTGCATGGATAATTTGTGGTCGTGATACTATTAAGCTGAGTCTCAGCATTATACAGTTGTATATCTTTGGTCTGTAGTGCAAAGATGGATTATTGGTAATTAGTTTTACAGTTGTATATCTTTGGCCTGTAGTGCAAAGATGGACTGTTGGTTATTGGTTTTTCAGTTGTATATCTTTGGCCTGTAGAGCAAAGTTGGACTGTTGATTTACTTGATTATAAATATGAATTGTGATTTAATTATAATCTGGGGTGGTTCAGGTGAAGACATGTGATGAGAGTTCTCTTTGTCTGGTGTATAACAAAGAACTGTTGATGAGTATTACAGGAATAAAATATTAACAATGGACTGTTAATCTAAAGGAAATAGTAGACATTGTGTTCTACTTGATTCTTCTAATGGATTGCTCGTTCCGCTACAACTATGGTTGAAAAGTGTTATCATCTACCATATGTTCTAAATCTCTGGTTCATTACTGATGAAGGCTATGGACAATTTAATTATCTTTAGTCATGATATTCTTTATTGGGCTAGTTGTGCTCACCCTTTTGCTTCGCAATTCCTTTCAGGTAATAAGAGTGTAGCTGGGTTAAGTGGGAATAACAGGGGAATAGAACGATGGTCTCTAGCTGTGAAGGTTCTCCCTAAACAGTATAGAAAAGTGTGTTGTATTTTATACATCACTTAGTAGTTATATTTGGTGAATTAAATAGGGTGAGGCAAACCCAACTTTGGAAGGGTGTTTTGCCACTATCATACAAGATGTTAAATGACATAAAACCTCGTGTCATCATAAGATAGGGTTGTGCACATCCACTTGCTGAGTATATCTACGAGAACTACCTATATAATCTTGGAGTTTAGTTGAAATATAGTTTTCAATTGCAGACAGTGGAGATAGTTATATGTCAAGAGAAGACTCACCATTGGAAAGAACATGATAATAATTTTCTTGTTTTTCTTTGGGGTCTATTGGGTCAACCAAGGATAATTCATTGGACATATGATATCTATCATAACCTAGACGCATGGCCTCCCATGTACGAAGGTTTCTTTGAGGACTTCCCAAAGATTCTAATTTCTGAAACAGTTTTTGACTGTACCTTTATGTAAGGTGCCATTGTGACGTGCTATCCAAGGTTGGGATGAGAGTCACAGTTTGTATATATTTGTATCAAAACTCACAACATATGTGTTGTTGTATTTTTCCTGACAATTGTAGCAATAAAGTTGTAGTTATTTTCTGTACCATGTATTTGGCGACTCAGAATAGGTTGTGTGGATTGGACCTATTTTGGGGGCATCATAACATCTTTCCATATCAATGATCTTTTCACCTTCTTCCAGCTTGAAACATTCATATTCTTGGATTAGAGCATCTTTTCTGGTTTCTTTAATATGAATGGTTCCTTTATAAGTTAGAATCAATTTTTCCCAGATTTCTTTTGCATTCTTGCAATTGCTAACTCATTTGTATTCTTTTTCAATGAGAGCACTAGTCAGCACTTATTCAGCTATGGATGCAATGTTCATAGCCTTTTCATCATCAGTAGTGAATTCATCAACATCTTTCTCAACGATCTTTTCTCCCACGATTTTTGTCGGAACTTTTACACCTCGTTCTATTGTAAGCTAAACTTTGATTCCTTGTGATTTGGCATAGATTTTGAATCTGCTCTTCCAGGTGGCAAAGTTAGTACCATCAAATAGTGGAGGTCTGGTCATTGATAGTCCTTCTCCGCAACTAGTAACATTGTAGGCCATAGATGGATCTACTCTTAGGTATGCTTGTATTTACTCAACGAACAAGTTAAAGAGCACCGCTTTGATACCAATTTAAAGTCCAATAATAATCTAGAAGGGGGGGGGGGTTGAATAGATTATTATCGATTTAAAATTATCTTAGGCCTTTTTGAATTTTTTTTATAATTAATTTTTAGTGTTAGAAATTAATATGCAAGACAGTAAAAATTTAATCACACAATGCACATAGATTTGTCTAGTTCACAACATACATCCCGGGTATGCTGCTACGTTCAGTTTCAAGCTCCTCTGTGACACCCCCGAAATCGGGTCCTCTGACTCCAGTTTGGTCGTCACGATAAACTATAACATCCACCTCTAAAAAACATACAATAAAAAAAATGCGGAATATAATAAACGTACGTCGTTCGTTTAAAAGGTGTTACTAGTCCCAAGATTTGATAACCTTAATACAATCTTACAAACATACCCTAAAATAATCATTAGGGTTCATATTACATAATAGTAATTTAAAATAGGCATAAAGTAAAGTTTGCTCCACGGCACGTGATCGAGTACAAACCATTGCAATTTGATAAAGATTTGTCTTATGAAGAGACTCCTATCCAGATAGTCGACATGAAAGAACAAGTGCTCGAAAATAAAGTGATACCTTCTGTGAAGGTGATATGGAGAAACCACAATGTCAAAGAGGCAAAGTGGGAACTCGAAGCTGAAATGATGAAAAATTACCCTGAGTTATTTGTTTAATCTATGTCTTCGATTCCGGGGACAAAATCTTTGTAAATAGGGAAGAATATGACGATTTGATTGATTGAGTTGTGATTCTGAGGACAGAATCCTTTTAAGGAGGAAATGATGTAACATTCCAGAATTTTAAATGTAATATTAAATATTTATTGATTTATATAAATATTTAAGGGATGTGATTATCATTGAATAAATATTTGTTCAATTAATTTAATTTTGTTTAGTTAATTATTTATTAAATAAATAATTAATGAATTAAGGAAATGATTATTATATTGATATTTCAATTTAATGGTTAATTATTTGTATTGAGTTATATGATTAAAGGATTTATTTAATTAATTGTTATTTGAATTAATTAAAATTAAATATGAAAACTTGATTAATATAGTGTGACAAATAACTATATTATAAGGAGTTATTAAAATAAATTAAAGTAGTTTAATTTAGTTTTTAACAAACAAGGCTTAACATATTAATTCTTTAATATTTAAATGGGTTTTGCCAAACAAGCCTTACAGCTTTTGGGATTTCTAGTTTTTATTAAATAAAATAAATTAAAGTAATAAACATAATGTAATTATAACTTATACGTTATAACTGATATCCTAATTATTATTAGTATTAAGGTTTATCAGTTTATTTGTTTACGCTTAAGTTAGTCTAGCCAATATACTGAGAAGAGAGAAGAGAAGAGAGCTTGACACAAAGAATTGAGAAGGAGCTTGAGAGAATTTGAGAGAGAACGTAAGCAATTTCCAGCAATTAGCAAGGATTATATTAGCAAATTGAAGGTATCTTCATAATCTTAGTATTTTATATACATATATGAATTTACGGCATGAAGTTTCAAACTCTGTGAATTCTAGTTTTCTGTGAATTGTGGTTATGTAATTTATTGATAATAATTAGTTATAGTTATGATTAGAGATTATGTTTAAACAACAATTGCATGCTAATTTCAAATATAAGTAGAAATATTTGTCAGTTTATGAAATTTTCATATGTTCATGAAAAATATCAATTCTAGTGGCTAATTAGTATGTTAAATTATAAATTGAAGCATGTATATGTTAGTTCATTGAGATATGAACATAATGTAATTTGAATGAGATGATTTGACCAACTAATGAATTCACAGTGATGATTTTTAGAATTAATGTCAAAAATTGAGTTTTTGTATGAAAACTTGAAAATTGAGGAATTAAAATAGTTCTAGTTGTTGATAAATTGTGCTAATTGGTTATAATGTTAGCAAACATGTTTTTGATACTGTTATATTTATTTTACATGTTATTATCAATGTTTTGTGGGTAAAATTCGTGTTAGTTGGCTTACAAAAGGTGCCGAAGCTCTGTCTGTAAAAACTGAGTTCTGTGTGTCGCGCGGGCACGCAGCTGCCGTGCGGGCGCGTGGCCTCCCAGTACAAAACTCGCGCGGCCGCGCGAGTGCCCATTTCCAAACACTAAAGTCTGCTAATTTTGCAGACTTTGGTCGTTCTTTGTGGCTTAGCTAAAGGTTATGATAATGTGTCCAACATGTAACAACAAGGATAATACAGAGTTGTGTTATATGTATTATGATTTCAAAGTTTCAAAAATGGTTAGTAAATCAAAAACGCATTTTGTGATAACCTAGTTTATACAATGAACGTTAATTATGTGCTTTGATGATTAACACTTAGGAATTCTGAAATGTAAATGGTAGCTTAAGACTTGTGCTAAAATAACAAGTTTAGCTAGTAATGCATTTTATATTAAAAAGTGAATATTAGTATGTCTAATAGATGTTGTGGTTTTAATACTGTGTATAGGTGAACGTGAGTTTTAATATTTTAGGTTACGCTCGAGGCAAGTTTTCTAACTCTACACTTTCGTTGAGCTAGTTCATTTATTACATTGTGCAAGTTTTCTAACTCTACCCATTCATTGAGTTAGTTCTATTATTATATTGTATAACTTCATGCTTTTGATTGAGCAAGCTTCTTATTTAACTGTTATTAAGTAAATTAATTGTCCTAAGATTCATTCTAACTTGTTTACAGTTAAGCAAGTTTCTTAAGTTCTAATATTGTATAATGAACGTAGTTTTGAACTCTCGTCCATATTATTGAACTGTTTTAATTCCTTGAATGAATTAATACATTATTGAGCAAGTTTTTAGTTTCCAGCTTGCTATCAGTTAAATGTACGTTCAGGAATTTCATTTCTAATGTTATAAGACTCGAATCTTAGCTTATTTTACTATTCAAGCAAAAGTTAATCATTTTATTCATTTTATTGAATGCTTATGCTCTATAGTTATTTCAAGCATGAGATTGATATGTGGAATCAGTTCATTTATGATTCTCAAATGTTCTAAGTTATGTTGTTATTAAACAACTATTATGTTATCAATCATTGTTGATTCAACTAGTTCCCTAGTTGATGATCATTAAACTTCAATTACCCTTGAAAGCTTATCCAAACCAAACTTTCTTTGGTGCAGACTTGTACTCTAAATACTGAGATGAAAAACCCTTTGTTCAGGGGTTTACGCTTAGCGTTAAAATGGTTGTGCACAATACATTGTACGAAGGATTGATCCCACCGAGTACATGGAGTTCTTATAGTCATATGACTGTTAAAGTTAAAGTTGAAAGATTACTTATAACTGTGAACATGGTTCAAGGTTATTTGACCCTCAGTAGTATATTTAAGAATGTAAATAGAACATATCATTCAGTTCTATTGAGCCTATGAATTGGCAAATGTTGTAATGTTAATAGAACATATCATTCAGTTCTATTGAGCCTATTATTTGGCAAATGATGTAATGATATTTATTCCTATCTTAAGTGAGCTTTGTTTTCTCACTCTTGCATGTTTATACATTTATTGCAGCTATGAATAAGAAGGTAGATAAACCTACAACTAGCAAAGGAAATGGAAAAATGTACAAGTGATAAAGATTTGTAATTTTATTTTATCGTTATGATGATAGACTTTTAATATGATGTGATGTAATAATTTAATTTCCGCACTTGAATGATTGTATTAAAGGTTAGAGAACCTGGGAGATAATGTTTTTATTAATGTAATCTTATATGGGCAGGTTTTATTATTCAATTTATTATGATTGGGTTGTTAGATATGAATGTTTTGATTACGTGAACACCAAATCTTGAGGTAATGAAGTACCGAGATTTGGGGGTGTCATAAGTTGGTATCAAAGCTTTAGGTTATAAACCTTAGGTGGGGAAAAGCCTTAGGAAGTAACCTTTGTAAAAATAGTGGTGATTAACTCTTATCGAGTTTTAAGGAAGGAATAATAAAACACTTATGTGATTATGTTTTTATAAATTATGTGCTCGTGAGTATCGAGTAGTAATGATTAATGATTAAAACTTAAAATTTTATTGTCAGGATGACTAATGTCGGAGAATCCAGTCAGGCCAGGGAGGGAGGACCTCAGATGCCTATAAAGGAGGAGCCTCAAGACATTCAGGTTATTTTGGAACAACTACTGCCACAAGAGTCAGCCCCGTTGGTCACAATGGTTGAAGATGAGGATAATGATGTGAAGACGGACGAGGAGGATCCCGTTGAGTTGTCACAAGAGGATGAGGATGATGAGGACAAGGAGGAGGAGACTCCACTAACCTCTATATCTGCTCGAATGTACGATGAAGTCTACGACCATAACATGGAAATTTAGGATACAGTTGAGGAATTGCAAGAAATAGTAGCTGAACAACAGACTGCAATGACACAGAAAGATGATGAGATCCAGGATCGTGAGGAACGACTGACTAATGTCAAGGAGAAACTAGAACAGACTGAAGGAGAGAAAGAACAACTAATCGAGGAGGTCGCTGAATTGAAGAATAAGCTAAGGGAAGAAGCTACGAAGTGGGCAAGAGTCGAGGACGCAAATGAGGAAATGTTTCAACGAGCCGAGATAGTAGTGAAAGACGCACAGGCAAAGAGAATGAAGATGGAAGAGATGAATAGAGTATTCAACATCGTGGTTAATCGAGCTCAAGATCGAGTCATGGTTTATCCGATCCAGTTCGAGACGCTGCCATCGTATGTATTAGATCGCAGAACAATGTTTCAGATTATGGAGGAAGAACGTAGTAAGGCTATGCAGTATCATAGTAGAACATCATAGTTGTTATGCGATTAAGATATGTTAAATAAATTATAAATCCCAAGTGTTATGTAACCTATGTGATATGACGATGATATTGTCCTGAAACTTTTGTAGTTCAGGAAAGTAATGTAAATAGTAGTGATGCTATTGTTTTATATTTTCAAAGAGGTTATGAATAAATAAAAGTTGTTATTTTATTCAAAGTGTTACGTGATTATGTGGTTATTTCTTTTGTGGAGGCAAGTTAAGTATAAATTACTTAAAAGAGTTGAATAATAATCTAATGAGTGTATTTTTAACAGAAAATGCCTCCCAGACGTCAACCACCATGACAGAGAACCACCGAAGGAACCAACAATAACGACAATGTTGATACTAACCCAGTTCAACAATTAGTGACGTTACTGACATGAGTGTTGCAGATACAACTACAGAACCAAGGAACAACGTTTAAGGAGTTCAAGGCGGTCGGACCACCTGAATTTCGAGGGTCAGTGAATCTAGTCGAGGCACAGACTTCAATTATGGAGATAAAAAAGGTGTTCAATGTTTCTTGGGTAGGGGATGATTAGAAGACTACTTTCGCAACATTCATGTTGAAAGCAGAAGCTAGTTATTGGTGGCAGGTCAATAAAACTCGAGAAGGACTGGGGATGATGACCTGGGATATGTTTAAGGAGATATTCTTCGAGACCTATTTTCCCGAGACTTTGAAGGGTCAGTTGGAAGTGCAATTTCTGGAACTGAAGCAGGGAATGATGACGGTATCCGAGTATGCTGCTAAATTCAACGAGTTGGCAAGGTTTGGGCCTTATCAAGTCAACACGGACGAACGCAAGGCGAAGAGGTTTGAACAAGGACTGAAGCCCTGGTTTTACAGTATGGTTTCACTATTTCAATTGAAGACTTTCGTAGCAGTGATAGAGAAAGCAATACTCGCTGAAGGTGGAGGCGAGGCAGTGACAAAGTTCAATCAGGAGCAGAAAAAGAAGAAGAATGAGGGGGAGATTAAGAATGGAGGTGGTAGTGGTGGAAACAACAACAACAACAACAACAACTTGAAGAGGAAGTGGAATGAGAACGTGGGTGCTGGAAACCAGCAGGGTAACCAGCAAGACAAGAAGTTTGAAGCATGTCCTACATGCGGGAAGTTTCACAAGGGTGCGTGCTTGATAGGGGAAACACGTATGCTTCAATTATGGCCAGGAGGGTCACATTGCCCCAAATTGAACTCAACCTAAGAAGAACGTGTGCTTCACGTGCGGATCCAAGGATCACTTTGCTCGTGAATGCCCTAAAAAGAAGGATGAAGTGAAAACCAATAGCAATGGAGGTAACATTGGAGGTACATCATCAAACAAACCCACAGCTAGAACTTTCAACATGAATGTGCAAGATGCTGTGCAATCAAAAGATGCCATGTCAGGTACTATCCCAATCATTGTTATTGATTCTTATGTATTATTTGATTCTGGTGCTACTTGCTCGTTTATCTTCGATGAATTTGCTAAGAGGTTAGAATTGCCTAGAGAAGAACTGAATTTTCCTTTGAACATAGAAATTGCGAATAAAGAGATAATCCCTGTGACACCCTTAAATCTAGGTATTTCGATTCCACGGAATTTGGTGTTTACTGTACAAATATCATCTATCTATCTACCCATAATAAATGCAAACCATGTAATAGATAGAAATTAAACTTCCCCTTATGGGGTTACAACATCTGAATAATAAACATAATCCCAGGTCATACTAACCTTAAACATCCGTACGGAAACATAAATAATTAATAAGTCTTAAAAACATAAATTCAACATCTCATAAATACAAATCTTCAACATTTGTTAACCTTTCACTTGCCTTTACTAGTAGCAGGTTCGTCGGTTCTTTCATTCTTAACTGCAATGTTATTATTACGCAAGAGTGAGCACTATTGCCCACAAGTAAAATAATGAAATAACAATGTATAATAACATGCGAGTGAATCAAAGACTTCTGAAATAAAAGCTCAACTTTTGAATCAAGAATGAATAACAAGAATCAAAAGATTTCTGAGGGTCATAAGACCTTGAACTATGTCCTAGGTTATCAAGGGTTATACTTGAAACCATTAACAGTCATAAGACTATGGACCTTTCTACTCGTACTTAGGGGGATCAACCCTTAGTACCATATTGTGCACAATATCTTAACGTTAACGCGTAAGTAAATCCCTTTCTAGGGTTGTTCATCTCAGTTTGACATTAGAGTCCGCACCAAAGGAAGTTTGGTTTGGATAAATCAATAAGGGTTCTGAATTTAGAATGTTCATCAACTATGGACTAGTTGAATCAATAAGGATTCGCTAGTCTAACAAGGTTCAACAATAAATGATATTTAAAATGAATAATAATCTCAATAGGTATACAATAGAACAATTATTGTATAACAGAATCATACTTTGAAAAGATAATTAATCTTTAACATAACAAATGAACTTGATTTATAAACATGAATAATGATAACAAGTAGGGTTAGGAAACTTGCCTCGTGCGTAAATTACACGTTAATTAAACACGTTCCTTGAATTTAGTCCTACATACCATTTACATTCACAAAACCAGTTAATTATAACTTAACTAATCATCAAACGTTCATTCTTTTTGTCTAACTCGAATTATGACTATACTTAGTCAATTTATTACACTTAATGTCACATAATTTACACTTCATGAATAACGAGCTAATTATGTATTCAATAATTCAATCCACATGCAATTATATTATTTACATGTTAAGTATCTATTTTAATATCTCATTATACTTCTAACATATCTCTATGTTCTTTAAATTAAGTTGCTATCACATTGTTAGACTTGAATATTTAAAAATAATTCATTTCTGGACATTCTGCAGAGTGGCGCTGCGGCGCCACTTTTATACTTGTACTCGGCGCTGCGGCCGAAGACTTGGCGCTGTGGCGCGAGACTTCATTTATGGAGTTGGCTCCGCGGCGCGAAAGTCCAGATTCTAATTCCCAGTTCGCGAAGAACACAGATTTCAACGAAATGGACACTACATGATCATTAATTTCACTAAATTAGCATACCCACATGCTAGAATTCGTATATAATCATTACCCAATATCTATAGAATGATTTTAATCCATTAAAACACATAATAACAGAATTAAAATATATAAATTTCAATGTTCTTGATGTTTTTGAAGGTTTTGAAAATAAATCATAAAAATTAACACTACGAATTCGTTATAACACCGAATCCATTTATTTAAAGTTTGGTCTGTTCGTATTAACATGAATAATCAAATAAGAGTGGGAATTTTACAAAAAACATTTATATTTGACATATTAAAATCACGTATAAGGCCATATGGCCATAACCCATACTCTGTAATTTTGAAGCAATCATATAAGATGTATTTTCATGAAACAGATGATATGGTTTATAAAATATATATAATCAAATATGATATGGTAACATTTAACACATATACAAACTCATAATTATACCCTTTCCCAATTACAAAGACTTTACAGTAAACTTGAAAGCCATTTTTTTATAAAAACTCAAATCACGTAAATTTAGAATTTGGGAAGGAGAAGATTACCCTGAGTGTAAAGCATAGATTAGAAAACTCAGATGTTTCTTCAATCACCCACTCCTAATCTCCTTCTCAATATCTTAAATCTCTTTGACAAACTCTCTCTGATTATTCTTTAGACTTAGCAAAATAATAAGAAAAAAAAGAGAATACGTATAAAAATAAAGGAAAAAAAAAGAACTGACGCGGATAATGGTCAGTTAACCCAGTCATGGGTAACTGCTGATAACTCCCACTAAGGCTATGTTTGGCTAGTTCTACAAACTCATTTTTATTTAAATTAATAAATCTCTTATACTATAGTTTAAATCATGTCACACCCCTTTACGAAATAAATCAAATATCTTATTTAATTTAATTAAATAACATATAATAATTTACCATTAATTCACATAGTCAAATAATTAAATTCTCATTTATTAATAATGTCAAATTATTAAATCTCTAATTAATAATCAAATTAATTTAATTAAAATAACATTAGGCTTATTAAATATTTTATTTAATCCAATAAGCTCACATAAATACGTATTTGAATAATAATTATTCTCTACATTAATTTAATAAATATAATACATCTAATTAAATTAATCTATCATAATTGCATCAATTAATTATTTAATCTAATAATTAAATTATCAAAAATATTTATTTACTTCAATAAATATTAAAATTAATTTACAAAAATCTCGTTCGTCACATCTTTCCCCCTTAAAAGGATTCTGTCCCCAGAATCACGACTCAATAATTTCGACCCGTTACATTCTCCCCCTTACAAAGATTTTGTCCCCAGAATTGCTTACAAAAAATTAAGTAAATAAATGAGGGTAATTCTTCATCATATTCTCTTCGAGTTCTCACGTAGCTTCTTTAGCGTTGTGGTTCCTCCAAATTACCTTAACAGAAGGTATTACTTTATTTCTGAGAACTTGTTCTTTTCTATCGACAATTTGAATAGGAATTTCTTCGTAAGATAAGTCTTTTTCAAAATATAGGGGTTCGTATTCAATTACATGCTTGTAATCGGGTTTGTAGTGTCGTAAAACAGAAACATGGAAGACGTTGTAGACATTCTCTAGTGCTGGAGGTAGGGCTACCTCGTACGTGACTTCTCAGATTCTTCGAAGTACTTCAAATGGTCCAATAAATCTTGGGCTTAATTTCCCTTTCTTTCCAAACCTGATCTTCCCCTTCCAAGGAGAGACCTTCAAGAAAACATAACTACCTGATCCAAATTCGGTATTTTTACGATGTGGATCAGCTTATTTCTTCTGTCTATCTAGATCTGCTACCAGTCGTGCTCGGATCACTTTGACTATTTCTAATGTCTGTTGTACCAATCCTGGCCCTAGCAATTGTCTTTCGCCAACTTCATCCCAATAAAGTGGAGTTCTGCACTTTTTGCCGTATAACGCTTCATAAGGTGGCATGCCTATACTAGCGTGGTAACTGTTGTTGTAGCCAAACTCTACTAACGGTAGGTGATCATCCCAATTTCCTTTAAAGTCCATTACACAGGCTCTTAGCATATCTTCTAATATCTGAATTGTTCTCTCACTCTATCCGTCTATTTGAGGGTGGTATGCCGTACTCATTCGCAATTGTGTACCCATGTATTCCTGTAGACATTTCCAGAAGTTTAATGTAAAGCGCGGATTCCTATCGGAAACAATTAAAACCGGCACTCCGTGCCTCGATACAATCTCTTTCACATATAACCTTGCCAACTGATCTAAGATGAATCTGATTTTGATAGGAAGAAAGTGTGCGGATTTTGTCAGTCGGTCAACGATAACCCATACTGCGTCGTAGTCAGACACTTGGTAATACATTCTGCAACATCACGTTTTAAATTTGGCCACCAAAAATGTTGTCGAAGATCTTGATACATCTTGGTACTACTAGGGTGAATAGAATATCGTGAACTATGAGCTTCGCTCAAAATGTCTTCTTTAATCTCTGGTACTGGTGGTACCCAAATCCTGCTATCAAATCTCAGTATTCCTTCCTTATCCATCATGAACCTCGGTTCAGTTCTTTCAGATATCTTCTTTGTCACCTTTTTGCATTCTTCGTCCTGAAGTTGAGCCCCCTTAACTTTATCTAGTAGGGTTGTACCAGATTGCATCTGAAATAGCTTATCATCAGTCTTTATAGGATACTTCACTTCCAACTCCAGTTTCTCCATTTCTACAATTAGCTCCTCTTAAGCAGTCAACCTCATCAATTTCTTACGACCCTTTCTGTAAGACCCCAAATTATTAATAAATGAAATTTAATTTCCTCTATTTATTATTTTGAAATAGTAAGGGTTGATTTGATTAATGTGGTTAGTTATGGGTAAAATGCGCAAATATTTTAAATAAGCAAGTGGTTATAAAATATTCATTGTTGTCGGGGAATATTCGTTTGGTCGTGGAATATTTTTATTGTCGGGGAATATTCGTACGACGGTGCAGCCATGTGTGGGCCCATAACGGAAAGCGATTGGATGAAGAAAACGACAAGTATAAGTTGTTTATAAATAAAGGCGCAGTTGTTACCGTTAATACTATTGAAATACCCGGTGGTTAAAATACAGTAAGTAATACACGTTGTTACACAGTAGCACACGGTATTGCACCAATTATTGATTCTTACGTAAGAAGACACTACTCAATAATTGTTACAGTAATTACTGTTCAGTATTTTATTTTATTGATTCAATAATTGTTGCGTTGATTTTTTTATATTACTGTTGTTTCAATAATTGTCACTACACAGTATTTTCCATTATCGGAGCAATAATTCATATTATCTGAATAATATTATTAGATAATATTATTGGCAATGTCTAGAAAGTTCTGTCTAAGGAGAGGTTTGGTCACCTAATTGCGCGCCAGTAAGGAGAAATCCTTATTGGAAAGCCCCCTCTTTCCTGGGAACGACCTGGTTGCTAGTACTATGATTCTGTAATATTATTTATGAATAATTAATTATTGATTTATATGATGAGGAAAATATTGATTTTATGTGGATATAGATGGAGAATATTTTTAAAGTGGCAATTGTTAAAAAATGATATTTTATCTTTTCTAATAAAATAATTTATTATTATATTTTAATAATATAATAATGGTGATATTTTTACAATGAATGTGGGATATATGAGTATATGAGGAGGAAGAGTATTTTTATTGCAAAATTTGTTTAAAACATGTTAAACATATCTGTGGGCCCATTTCTTGACTGAAATTTGATTATAACCTGTAAAATCGCCCGTTTATGGATTTCGGTCAATTTTTGTTTGGAATTTGGAAAAGCTTTCTTATGTAAAGTTGTAGAGAATTGAATTTCCTATAAAAAGTCTCGAGATTCGATTTTTCTGATAAATGGGCTATTTATGATGAATTATTGAAGTTTCGAGGTTCCAGAATAATTGATTTTTGGAAGTTTTAAATAATTATATTAACAAAAACATTTTTTACATTGTTGGGACTCATTTAACATGTGATTAGGTGGCTGATTTCAGATGCTAAGTGTGCGTAGAGAATTTATAATATAAATATTAATAATATATTAAATTTTCTGCTTTAGTGTTCTAAGCATTCTCCTATAAATAGGGTGCTTAGGTTAGAATTGAAAATCACACCAGAAACTAAAGATTTCTCTCTCTTTCTCTCTCTATAATATCGAGCATATTTGTGAGTATTTTAGTACTTTGAGTATTGCTATACGGTGCAAGTTCTTTCAGCACTATATCTAGTATTCCAGCCAGAAGTACTATTTTTGCGAGGTAAGGGATGTTATTTTTTTCGTAAATGATATTATTTCTTCAATATCATTATGCCGAAATATTGGTTAGAAATTTTTATCAAATTTGGAACTTTTTCATGTCGGGGTTACTATTCATGAGTTACTATTCATGAGTTACTATTCACGAGTACTATTCACGAAGTGTGATGATGTTTTTTTGTGAAATTTCTATCTTTTGAGGTCGGAGTTACTATTCACGTATACGTCACTATTCACGAATACGACACTATTCACAGAAAAATTAAATTTTCTTTTCTGTGTTCAAGATTGTCTGTTATGATTCCTATCTTTGATTGGATCTATGTTTTGATCTTCATTCTTGAATTTTACTCCAATCTGTTTATTTATGAAGTATTTTTGAACTTGGATTATTTAAAGTACGAATCCTTAATACTTGTTCTTTTGTTTCACTGGATTCGTTTTCTTTAAAATATTTTTCATCATCCTCAGTCCTAAATGATGATATAACTGAATATATTTGGCCCGTAGTGCAAAGATGAATGATTTCCTGATGAATATCTTTGGCTCGTAGTGCAAAGATGAACAGGTGTTGAGATAAACTTGACCGACTGATCAATATCTTTGGCCCGTAGTGCAAAGATGAACAGGTGTTTAGATGAACATGACCAACTGATGAATATCTTTGGCCTGTAGTGAAAAGATGAATATTTAATTCCAGATATATATTGATTGATGTTACAGGGACAAAATATCAACGATGAACTTTTAAATTCATATATAGAAGATAGTAGTTTGCATTCTCTACTTAACTCTTCTAATGAATTATTATTTCTGGTGCGAAGATTGATTTAAAACTGGTTGTCTATTGTATTCTATTAGATTTTTCCCTGTTGAGGACTAACGATAATTTGTTCTATATTATCTTAGTCACAATGTTCTTTACTGGGCTAGTTAAGCTCACCCTTTTCCTTTTTGTTCCATTTTTCTTTTCAGGAGATGAGAATATAGCGGGAACTAGTCGGGGTGTGGAGTAAAGGTTCAAGACAGTTGTTCTAGTAGTCCTCACTATTCTGTAAAATAGTGTATCAATAATTATAATGATGACTTATTTGAGTGTGGATATTGTCTAGATGACAATATTTGTATTTAAACTCACAGTTTATGTGTTGTCGTATTTTGCACGACAATTGTATTAATGAAGTTGTAGTTGTTTCTGTACCATGTATTTGACGACTCAGAATGGGTTGGATGGAATGGACCTATTTTAGGGGGCGTCACACTTTCTACTTAAGGCTTCGGCGACCACATTTGCTTTACCCGGATGGTATAAAATCTCACAATCGTAATCCTTAATTAATTCCAACCATATTCTTTGACGCATATTTAAGTCTTTCTGTGTAAAAATATATTTCAGACTCTTGTGGTCTGTATATATTTCACACTTCTCCCCGTAAAGATAGTGCCTCCAAATTTTCAAAGAAAAAATAATTGCAGCTAACTCCAAGTCATGGGTCGGGTATCCCTTCTCGTAATCCTTTAATTGTCGTGATATATACGCAATGACTTTTCCGTTTTGCATCAACACACAACCAAGTCCTTTATACGACGTGTAAGACCCCGGATTTTATGAAATAAAAGTATTCAATTTTTCTATTTAGTAAATAGTTAAATTGATAAAAGGTTCAAGTTAATGGTGATAATGAATTTTTTCAAAATAAGCAAGTGGCTATAAAATACTTATTGTTGTCGGGAAATATTCGTTTGGTCGTGGAATATTCTTGCTGTCGGAGAATATTCGTACGACGACACAACCATTTGTGGGCCCCATAACAGAATAACTGTCGGATGAAGAAAACGACAAGTTTGAATTTTTATAAATAACAGCGTAATTGTTATCGTTAACACTGTTGGAATACCCGGTAGGTAAAGTAAAGTAATACGCGTTGTTGCATAGTAGCACACAGTATTGCACAGTATTTTTGAATTATTGATTCTTACGTAAGAAGGCACTACTCAATAATGGTTACAATAATTACTATTCAATATTTTATTTTATTAATTCAATAATTACTGCGTTGATATTTTATATTATTATTGTTCAATAATTGTCACTGCACAATATCTTCATTATCAGATCAATAATTCATATTATTTGAATAATATTATTAGATATCACTATTGAAAATGTCTAGAAAGTTCTCTCAAGGAGAGGTTTGGTCACCTAATTGCGCGCCAGTAAGGATAAATCCTTATCGGAAAGCCACCTCTTTCCTGAGAACGGCCTGGTTGTCATAATTGTGATTCTGTAATATTATTTGTGAATAATTAATTATTAATTTATATGATAAGAAAATATTTATTTGATGTGGATATAAATGGTGGATTTATTTATGTGGTTATAAATGAAGGAATTAATGTTGAGGTATTTTATCAGTATTTTGTCTGATTGGAGGTATTAAAAGATCAAGTCGGTGTTCTTACAACTCTATTGTGTGAGTTATAATTTTTAATCCGACCGTTGGATCGTTTTGATTTTTGGATATGTTATACATATATACGTTGAGTATTTGTTCACAAATTTTGAACCATTAAAAATGAACGAATAATTTGTTATGAATTTTAAGAGGTAACTGATTTCGAAATTAAGTTTTGGAGGAAAATTCTAGAAATGGGTGGGCCCCACTTTTGGTTGTTGGGGGAGATGGCTGATTTTTGGTGGGTGAAATAGTAGCAGGTAAAGCCATCAGGTAGCAGGTCAAGTCTGCTTCGGCGTGCTAATATTTTTCCTATAAATAGAGGACTAAGTTATAATTGAAAATCACACCAGAATTCATAAGTTTTCTTTCTTTTTCTCTCTAGATTACTGAGTGTATTTTGTGAGTATTTAGATACTTGGTGAGTTGATATTCATCAGTGCAAGTTTTCTTCAGCGTCATATCCGATATCCAGTCAGAATTGCTGCTCTTTTGAGGTGAGGGATTTTAAGGGATTGTAAGGGATTGTAAGGGATAGTAAGGGATTGTAAGGGATATTAAGGGATGTTATATTCTTCATAATGATGTTATTCTTTCAAGATCATTATACTGACATATTGGTACAGATCTTATTATGGAATTTCTATTTTTTTGAGTCGGGGTTACTATTCACGTAAATGGCACTATTCACGTATACGACACTATTCATGTATATGGAACTATTTATGTATATGACATTATTTATGTATATGGTACTATGTACGAATACGGAGTACTATTCATGAGTTACTATTCATGAGTTACTATTTACGAGTTACTATTCATGAGTTGAGTTACTATTTACGAGTTACTATTCATGAGTTACTATTCACAAAAAAAAATTGGTTTCTTTTTCTGACCAAATTATCATTGATTTATGATTGTTGCTCTTGAAAATAAATGCAGTTGTTGATCATATTGTTTTTATTATCATATATAACATTTTTATAACCCTCATGTTGAATTTCTCATTCACTTGAGTGTAAAGATGGGTAGATTATTGTTCTGATCGTGACTATGGGTTCTCTTTAGCTAGTAGTGCAAAGTTGAATCGTTGACTGGTATGATCAGGACCATTAAATTTACAATTGAATATCTTTAACTTAGGTGCAAAGGTGAATTGATCAACATGGTTATAATTATTGTTTATATAAATTCTGAAATGATTATATATTTCTTTGAGATATTAATATATTTGGCATGTATTACAAATATGAACTGTTGAGGAATATCTTTGGCCTGTAGTGCAAAGATGAATTGTTGATGAATATCTTTGGCCCGTAGTGCAAAGATGACCTGTTGTTGAATATCTGTGGCCAGTAGTGCAAAGATGAACTGTTGACGAATATATTTGAACGTAGTGCAAAGATGAAGTTATTAGTATGATTATGAACATGAACTGTGATTTGGTATAACTATGATCTTTGATGTTTCAGGTAAAGACATGTGATGAAAATTATCTTCGTCTTGGATGCGAAGAGGAATTTAAAATTACAATTATGATTATGAGTTATTCATATAATTGTGGAAAGGAACTGTTGATTGATGTTACAGGGACAAAACATTGTTGATGGATTTTTAACATTGAGAAGATAATAGATTCTATGGTCTATTTGACTCTTTTAATAGATTGCTCGTTCCGCTGCAACTATGGTTGAAAAGTTTTATCATCTACCATATGTTCTAAATCTCTAATTTATTATTGATGAAGGCTATTGATAATTTAATTATCTTTAGTCATGATATTCTTTACTGGGCTAGTTGTGCTCACCCTTTTGCTTCACAATTCCTTTCAGGTAATAAAGGTGTAGCTGGGTCGAGCGGGGGTAACAAGGGAATAGAACGGTGGTCTCTAGCTGTGGAGTTCTCCCTAAACAGTATAGACAAGTGTGTTGTATACATCTTTTAGTAGTTATATTTGGTGAATCATATAGGGTGAGGCGAACCCAACGTTGGAAGGGTGTTTTGCCACTATCATACAAGATGTCTAATGACATACAACCTCGTGTCATCATAAGACAGGGTTGTGCTCATCCACTTGCTGAGTATATTTACGAGCACTACCTATATATTCTTGGTGTTTGTTTGAAATATAATTCTCAATTAGAGACAGTGGAGATAATGATAAGTCAAGAGAAGACTCACCATTGGGAAGAATATGATAGTAATCTTCTCATTTTTCTTTTGGGTCTATTGGGTCAACCAAGGATAATTCTGTGGCCATATGATATCTATCATAACCTAGACGCATGGCCTCCATGTATGAAGGTTTCCTTGACCACTTCCCAAAGATTTTAATTTCTAAAACAGTTTTTGACTATACCTTTATTTAAGATGTCATGGTGAGGTGCTGACACAAGTTTGTGTCTAGAGTCATAGTTGGTATCAGAGCTATAAGTAAAGAGCCCCGAGCCTCTCGCTGGTGACTTCCTGTTGATGGGGGATGCACCGAAGCTAGACTCTCCGTAGGGGATGCCATTTTGCGGTTGCAAACTGATAGGTACCAATGTGAGGTGCTGTCCACTGATGGGACATTTGTCACAGTTGGTATCAGAGCTTAGGGATATGGTCTCTAGCGGAGATCGAGGAATATAACTAGGAGGGGAGAGATGAGTAAATCCTTCGCTAGTGTGTCCTACCTAAGCTTAATTGTTGGTCAGTCATAATATCGGGATATTATGTGATATGTTAATTTGATCAATTAACCCTTGTTTTGAAGCTGTATTCGAGAATGATATCTGAAATAAAGGAGATGAGCAATGGAGAAATCATGATGATAGGGAAAATGGAATCTGAAATGAAAGCAAGGTATTCTCAACTCTTTGAAATACCAGGTACGTAAATTTCGAGGACGAAATTTCATAAGGAGGGGAGATTGTAAGACCCCAAATTTTATGAAATAAAAGTATTTAATTTTTCTATTTTGTAAATAGTTAAATTGATAAAAGGTTAAAGTTAAGGGCGATATATGAATTTTTTCAAAATAAGTAAGTGGTTATAAAATACTTATTGTTGTCATGGAATATTTGTTTGGTCGTGGAATATTCTTACTGTCGGAGAATATTCTTACGACGGCGTAACCATTTGTGGGCCCCATAACATAATAACTGTCGGATGAAGAAAATGACAAGTTTGAGTTTTTATAAATAACTGCGTAATTGTTATCGTTAACACTGTTGGAATACCTAGTGGATAAAGTAAAGTAATACGCGTTGTTGCACAGTAGCACACGGTATTGCACAATATTTTTGAATTATTGATTCTTACGTAAGAAGGCACTACTCAATAATGGTTACAGTAATTACTGTTCAATATTTTATTTTATTGATTCAATAATTGCTGCGTTGATATTTTATATTATTATTGTTCAATAATTGTCACTGCACAGTATCTCCATTATCAGATCAATAATTCATATTATTTGAATAATATTATTAGATAGTATTATTGGCAATGTCTAGAAGTTCTGTCAAGGAGAGGTTTGGTCACCTAATTGCGCGCCAGTAAGGATAAATCCTTATCGGAAAGCCACCCCTTTCCTGAGAACGGTCTGGTTGTCATAATTGTGATTCTGTAATATTATTTGTGAATAATTAATTATTGATTTATATGATAAGGAGATATTTATTTGATGTGGATATAAATGATGGATTTATTTATGTGGTTATAAATAAAGGAATTAATGTTGAGGTATTTTATCAGTATTTTGTCTGATTGGAGGTATTAAAAGATCAAGTCGGTGTTCTTACAGCTCTATTATGTGAGTTATAATTTTTAATCCGACCGTTGGATCGTTTTGATTTTTGGATATGTTATACATATATACGTTGAGTATTTGTTCACAAATTTTGAACCATTAAAAATGAACGAATAATTTGTTATGAATTTTAAGAGGTAACTGATTTCGAAATTAGGTTTTGGTGGAAAATTCTAGAAATGGGTGGGCCCCACTTTTGGTTGTTGGGGGAGATGGCTGATTTTTGGTGGGTGAAATAGTAGCAGGTAAAGCCATCAGGTAGCAGGTCAAGTCTGCTTCGGCGTGCTAACATTTTTCCTATAAATAGAGGACTAAGTTATAATTGTAAATCACACCAGAATTCATAAGTTTTCTCTCTAGATTACTGAGTGTATTTTGTAAGTATTTAGATACTTGGTGAGTTGATATTCATCCGTGCAAGTTTCCTTCAGCGTCATATCCGATATCCAGTCAGAAGTGCTGCTCTTTTGAGGTAAGGGATTTTAAGGGATTGTAAGGGATAGTAAGTGATTGTAAGAGATAGTAAGGGATATTAAGGGATGTTATATTCTTCATAATGATGTTATTCTTTCAATATCATTATACTGACATATTGGTAAGGATCTTATTGTGGAATTTCTATTTTTTTGAGTCGGGGTTACTATTCACGTAAACGGCACTATTCACGTATACGGCACTATTCATGTATATGGCACTATTTACGTATATGACATTATTTACGTATACGGTACTATGTACGAATACATAGTACTATTCACGAGTTACTATTCATGAGTTACTATTTATGAGTTACTATTCACGAGTTACTATTCACGAGTTACTATTTACGAGTTACTATTCCCGAGTTATTATTCATGAGTTACTATTCACGAGTTACTATTCACGGGTACTATTCACGAAAAAAAATTGGTTTCTTTTTCTGACCAAATTATCATTGATTTATGATTGTTGCTCTTGAAAATAAATGCAGTTGTTGATCATATTGTTTTTAGTATCATATATAACATTTTTATAACCCTCATGTTGAATTTCTCTTTCACTTGAGTGTAAAGATGGGTAGATTATTGGTATTATCGTGACTATGGGTTCTCTTTAGCCAGTAGTGCAAAGTTGAATTGTTGACTGGTATGATCAGGACCATTAAATTTACAATTGAATATCTTTAACTTAGGTGCAAAGGTGAATTGATCAACATGGTTATAATTATTTTTTATATACATTCTGAAATGATTATATATTTCTTTGAGATATTAATATATTTGGCATATAGTGCAAATATGAACTGTTGAGGAATATCTTTGGCCTGTAGTGCAAAGATGAATTGTTGATGAATATCTTTGGCCCGTAGTGCAAAGATGACCAGTTGTTGAATATCTTTGGCCAGTAGTGCAAAGATGAACTGTTGACGAATATATTTGAACGTAGTGCAAAGATGAAGTTATTAGTATGATTATGAACATAAACTGTGATTTGGTATAACCATGATCTTTGATGTTTCAGATAAAGACATGTGATGAAAATTATCTTCGTCCTAGATGCGAAGAGGAATTTAGAATTATAATTATGATTATGAGTTATTCAAATAATTGTGGAAAGGAACTGTTGATTGATGTTACAGGGATAAAACATTGTTGATAGATTTTTAACATTGAGAAGATAATAGATTTTAGGGTCTATTTGACTCTTCTAATGGATTGCTCGTTCCGCTGCAACTATGGTTAAAAAGTTTTATCATCTACCATATGTTCTAAATCTCTGATTTATTATTGATGAAGGCTATTGATAATTTAATTATCTTTAGTCATGATATTCTTTACTGGGCTAGTTGTGCTCACCCTTTTGCTTCACAATTCCTTTCAGGTAATAAAAGTGTAGCTAAGTCGAGCGGGGGTAACAAGGGAATAGAACGGTGGTCTCTAGCTATGGAGTTCTCCCTAAATAGTATAGACAAGTGTGTTGTATACATCTTTTAGTAGTTATATTTGTTGAATCATATAGGGTGAAGCAAACCCAACGTTGGAAGGGTGTTTTGCCACTATCATACAAGATGTCTAATGACATACAACCTCGTGTCATCATAAGACAGGGTTGTGTTCATCCACTTGCTGAGTATATTTACGAACACTACCTATATAATCTTGGTGTTTGTTTGAAATATAATTCTCAATTAGAGACAGTGGAGATAATGATAAGTCAAGAGAAGACTCACCATTGGGAAGAATATGATAGTAATCTTCTCATTTTTCTTTTGGGTCTATTGGGTCAACCAAGGATAATTCTGTGGCCATATGATATCTATCATAACCTAGACGCATGGCCTCCCATGTACAAAGGTTTCCTTGAGCACTTCCCAAAGATTTTAATTTCTAAAATAGTTTTTGACTATACCTTTATGTAAGATGTCATGGTAACGTGCTACTCAAGTTAGTGTCAAGAGTCACAGTTGATATACATATTTGTATCAAAACTCACAACACATGAGTTGTTGTATTTTGCACGACAATTGTTGTAATAAAGTTGTAGTTGTTTTCTGTACCATGTATTTGGCGACTCAGAATGGGTTGGATGGAATGGACCTATTTTGGGGGCGTCACACGACGTATCACTATAAATGATGAAATTCCCTGTATCATCCGGAAGAGATAACACAGGCGCCGTACTAAAATTCTTCTTCAATTCTTGAAAGCTTTCCTCACACTTCTCCGTCCAAACAAATTTCACCGCTTTTCGAGTTAAATTCGTTAGCAGAGTTGCGATCTTGGAAAAATCTTGAATGAATCTTCTGTAATATCCTGCCAATCCAAGAAAACTTCGTACTTCCGAAGGCGTCCTTGGCTGATCCCAGTTAATCATGGCTTCGACTTTGGATGGATCTATCGAAATTCCATTTTTATCGATCACGTGCCCAAGAAAATTTCACTCGTTCAATCCAAAATTCGCATTTCGAAAACTTGGCATACAATTTTTCCCTTCTCAATACTTCCAATGTTAATCTTAAATTCTCTTCATGTTCTTCCTTGGTTTTCGAATAAATCAAAATGTCATCTATAAATACCACTACGAACTTGTCCAAAAACGGCTTGAACACACCATTCATTAGTCCCATAAATGATGCAGGAGCGCGTTCGTAAGACCAAACGACATAACCAAAAATTCGTAGTGACTATATCGCGTTCTGAACACTGTCTTCGGTACATCCTCTGGCCTCACCTTCAGTTGATGATAACCAATCCTCAAGTCTATTTTGGAAAAGTATCTCGCTCCCTTCAATTGATCAAACAAGTCGTCGATCGTTGGTAATGGATATCTATTTTTAATCATGACCTTATTCAGTTCTTTGTAGTCAATGTAGAGCCGCATCGATCCGTCCTACTTTTTCACAAGTAGCGCCGGCGCTCCCCACGGCGATACACTCGGTTGAATGTACTTCTTGTCCAGTAATTCTTGTAGTTGTACCATTAATTCTTTCATCTCTACTGGTACCATTCGGTATGGTGCCTTTGATATTGGAGCAGTTATGGGTGCCAAATTGATCACGAAATCTACCTCTCTATCTGGTGGAAGTCTTGGTAAATCGTCTGGAAATGCGTCGACGAAGTCCCTCACAATCGATATCTCTTCTACCTTCGGATTCTCTTTTCGACTATCGACTATGTAAGCTAAGTATCCTACACAGCCTTGTCTTAACAACTTCTTGGCCTGCATCATCGTCAGATAACTCACTTGTCTAGGCAGCTTGCTACCATAAAACACAACCTTTGACGGAGTCATAAGGTTAATACACTTCTTTTAGCAATCAATTACAGCCCCGTAATTGAATAACCAGTCCATTCCCAAAATAACGTTAAATTCCCCAAGTCGAATAGGGATACAATCTACGTTCATGATATTACCCTTAATATCCACTCTACAGTTCTTATGTATGTACTTAACAGGGATTATTTCTCTATTCGCAGTTTCTATGTTCATGGGGTAATCCAACTCATCCTTAGGCAATTCTAAATTCTTAGCAAAGTCATCGGATATAAAGAAACAAGTAACACCCGAATCAAACATAAGCATTAATTTTATTGATCAGAATGATACTTAACACCACATCACGAGACTGAACTGCATCCTGCACCGTCATGTTGAAAGTCCTTGCGGTCGGTTTGTTGCGGTTGGTCCGGTGATAGTTAAGGCATTTCCACTGTTGTTTCCCCAGTTTCCTCCTGATCCTGACCCTCTCGATCCCTTCTTAGGACAGTCTCTTGCCAAATGGTCCTTTGAACCACAAGTAAATCAAGCACCCTTCTTTGGGTTATGACAGTTAGGTGCTATGTGGCCTTCCTGACCACAATTGTAGCACACTCTTTTTCCCTTCATACAAACTCCTAGATGATCTTTCCCGCAGGTCGGGCATGCTTCGATTCTTTTCTTCTGACT
Organism: Panax japonicus; assembly: GCA_020205505.1. Taxonomy (NCBI): domain Eukaryota; kingdom Viridiplantae; phylum Streptophyta; class Magnoliopsida; order Apiales; family Araliaceae; genus Panax; species Panax japonicus. The sequence continues at coordinate 114,582 of JAINUV010000406.1, forward strand.
TCCTTGTTGATTCCTCGATGATGAGTTGTCATTCCACCTTTTCTTCTGATTAAAATTACCAACTCCTATGCCACTTCCACTAGTCTTGTTATTTCCTTCACTTTCACTCTTCTTCTTCTTTTGATCTTGATTGTACTTGGTCACCGCATCGCTTCCACCTTCAGCGAGGATGGCCTTTTCCAATACTCCAGCAAAAGTGTTTATCTGAAACATTAATACTTTACTATATACACAGGGCTTTAGTCTTTGTTCGAATCTTTTGTCTTTTCTCTCGTCCGTGTGTACTTGATACGGGGCGAACCTCGCCAACTCATTGATTCTAGCCGCATAATCAGGTACAGTCATATTTCCCTACTTCAATTCCAGAAACTGAACCTCCATCTGGTTCTGTGAGCTGGCCGGGAAATACATCTCGAAAAATATCTCTTTAAATCTCTCCCAAGTAATTACACCTTCACCTCCACGAACTTTGTTTGCTTGCCACCAATAGCTAGCTTCAGACTTCAGCATAAATGTTTCAAAAGCGGTCTTCTGGTCTTCTCTAACCCTAGCAACGTTGAAAACCTTCTCCATCTCCATAACCCACGTTTGAGCCTCGATCGGGTTCATGGAACCTTTAAACTCTGGCGGTCCCACTGCCTTGAAATCTTTAAACGTAGTATTTGGTGGAGCTTGAGGTTGATTATTCAATGCTCCAGTCAGTAAGTTAACCAATTGCTGAACATGATTAGCATTGGCATTATTGTTATTTTTTTTGTTGACTCTTCCTGAGCTGGTTGACGTTGTTGTCTTCTTCTTGGAGGCATATTTATGTTAAAATATATGCTTATTAAATCTCTATAAATTCTCTAAATAGTTAAGACTTAACTCAACAATTTAATATAATTATTTAACACATCATCTCAAACAACTTAATATATTTAATTCAAACCAAAAGTTTTACATCAAACGATAACATAACTGCTATTTACATCAACCATCCTGAGATAAAGAATTCAAAATATTTAAATATTAAAATATTCCTTCGTTTATAAATATATCGAAATTTAGAGCTTACCCAGCCTTCCTCCGCTAGGATCAGCCTTTCAGAGCTTTCCTTCAGTTTCTTCTTCAACTTCTCTATCTCCTTGGTCTTATCTTCAGTTTGACTCTTCTAGTGGACAAAATCCCATTCTACATTTCCCAGTTGTGAGTGAAGAGTCAAAATTTCCCTCTCCTTCTACTCTAAAGTAATCTGCTGAATAATCGCCCGCTCAGTTAGATCCTGCACCTCATCTCGTAACTTTATGTTACGGTCGTATAATGTATCGTACATCTCAGCATCAATAGAGTGTTGTGGAAACTCTTCTTCTTCCTCTTCCTCGTCAAATTCCTCCTCAGGATCCTCCTTAGGATCAGTCTCAGGTTCATGCTCCTGACCAACAACAGTGATCAAAGGAGACGACTCTCTCTGTACCAACTGCTCCCTAACGACATGAATGTCTCGGGGCTCCTCCTCTGCAGGTACTGTAGGTACTCGGGGTTCCTCCTCCCTAGTTTGACTATTTCCTCCAACATCCGACATCCTGACAACAAAATTTGAAGTTTTAGTTACTAAGTCGTACTAGTGAGCACATAATTTAACACATAAGCACATAAAATCTTTTATTATCTTCAATGAATTACAAAAATTCATTTCCTAGAACTCGGTAAGAGTTTTCCATTACTATATTCTTTCTATAAGGCTAATACCTAAAGTTGTTCCCCCACCTAAGGTTCATAACCTACAACTTTGATACCAACTTGTGACACCCCCAAATCCAGGTACTTCGATTCCACAGGATTTGGTGTTCACTGTACAAATATCATCTATCTATCTACCCATAATAAATGAAAACCATGCAATAGATAGAAATAAATCTTCCCCTTATGGGGTTACAACATCTGAATAATAAACATAATCCCATGTCATACTAACCTTAAACATCCGTGCGAAAACATAAACAATTAATAAGTCTTAACAACATAAATTCAACATCTCATAAATACAAGTCTTCAACATTGTTAACCTTGCCCTTGCCTTTACTAGTAGTAGATTCGTCGGTTCTTTCGTTCTTAACTGCAATGTTATTATTACGCAAGAATGAGCACTATTGCCCACAATTAAAATAATGAAATAACAATGTATAATAACATGCGAGTGAATCAAAGACTTCTGAAATAAAAGCTCAACTTTTGAATCAAGAATGAATAACAAGAATCAAAAGATTTTTGAGGGTCATAAGACCTTGAACTATGTCCTAGGTTATCAAGGGTTATACTTGAAACCTTTAACAGTCATAAGACTATGGACCTTTCTACTCGTACTTAGGGGGATCAGCCCTTAGTACCATATTGTGCACAATATCTTAACATTAACGCGTAAGTAAATCCCTTTCTAGGGTTGTTCATCTCAGTTTGACATTAGAGTCCGCACCAAAGGAAGTTTGGTTTGGATAAATCAATAAGGGTTCTGAATTTAGAACGTTCATCAACTATGGACTAGTTGAATCAATAAGGATTCGCTAGTCTAACAAGGTTCAACAATAAATGATATTTAAAATGAATAATAATCTCAATAGGTATACAATAGAACAATTATTGTATAACAGAATCATACTTTGAAAAGATAATTAATCTTTAACATAACAAATGAACTTGATTTATAAACATGAATAATGATAACAAGTAGGGTTAGGAAACTTGCCTCGTGCGTAGATTACACGTTAATTAAACACGTTCCTTGAATTTAGTCCTACATACCATTTACATTCACAAAACCAGTTAATTATAACTTAACTAATCATCAAACGTTCATTCTTTTTGTCTAACTCGAATTATGACTATACTTAGTCAATTTATTACACTTAATGTCACATAATTTACACTTCATGAATAACAAGCTAATTATGTATTCAATAATTCAATCCACATGCAATTATATTATTTACATGTTAAGTATCTATTTTAATATCTCATTATACTTCTAACATATCTCTATGTTCTTTAAATTAAGTTGCTATCACATTGTTAGACTTGAATATTTAAAAATAATTCATTTCTGGACATTCTGCAGAGTGGCGTTGCGGCGCCACTTTTATACTTGTACTCGGCGCTGCGGCCGAAGACTTGGTGCTGTGGCGTGAGACTTCATTTCTGGAGTTGGCTCCGCGGCGCGAAAGTCCAGATTCTAATTCCCAGTTCGCGAAGAACACAGATTTCAACGAAATGGACACTACATGATCATTAATTTCACTAAATTAGCATACCCACATGCTAGAATTCGTATATAATCATTACCCAATATCTATAGAATGATTTTAACCCATTAAAACACATAATAACAGAATTAAAATATATAAATTTCAATGTTCTTGATGTTTTTGAAGGTTTTGAAAATAAATCATAAAAATTAACACTACAGATTCGTTATAACACCGAATCCGTTTATTTAAAGTTTGGTCTGTTCGTATTAACTTGAATAATCAAATAAGAGTGGGAATTTTACAAAAAAATATTTATGTTTGACATATTAAAATCACGTATAAGGCCATATGGCCATAACCCATACTCTGTAATTTTGAAGCAATCATATATGATGTATTTTCATGAAACAGATGATATGGTTTATAAAATATATATAATCAAATATGATATGATAACATTTAACACATATACAAACTCATAATCATACCCTTTCCCAATTACAAAGACTTTACAGTAAACTTTAAAGCCATTTTTTTTATAAAAACTCAAATCACGTAAATTTAGAATTTGGGAAGGAGAAGATTACCCTGAGTGTAAAGCGTAGATTAGAAAACTCAGATGTTTCTTCAATCACCCACTCCTAATCTCCTTCTCAATATCTTAAATCTCTCTGACAAACTCTCTCTGATTATTCTCTAGACTTAGCAAAATAATAAGAAAGAAAAGAGAATATGTATAAAAATAAAGGAAAAAAAGAACTGACGCGGATAATGGTCAGTTAACCCAATCATGGGTAACTGCTAATAACTCTCACTAAGGCTATGTTTGGCTAGTTCTAAAAACTCATTTTTATTTAAATTAATAAATCTCTTATACTATAGTTTAAATCATGTCACACCCCTTTACGAAATAAATCATATATCTTATTTAATTTAATTAAATATCATATAATAATTTCCCATTAATTCACCTAGTCAAATAATTAAATTCTCATTTATTAATAATGTCAAATTATTAAATCTCTAATTAATAATCAAATTAATTTAATTAAAATAACATTAGGCTTATTAAATATTTCATTTAATCCAATAAGCTCACATAAATACATATTTGAATAATAATTATTCTCTACATTAATTTAATAAATATAATACATCTAATTAAATTAATCTACCACAATTGCATCAATTAATTATTTAATCTAATAATTAAATTATCAAAAATATTTATTTACTTCAATAAATATTAAAATTATTTACAAAAATCTCGTTCGTCACAATCCCTGTTAGATTCGTATACAAGGACTGTAGGGTGAACATTAAGAAAAATATCTTGATGGTAGATTTGGTTTCGATTAGACTTGGAGAGTTTGATGTTATTTTGGGAATGGATTGGCTGTTCAAATATGGAGCGGTAATTGATTGCCAAAATAAGTTTGTAAACCTTATGACCCCTTCAAAGGTAGTATTTTATGGTAGCAAGTCGCCTAGACAAATGAAATGTCTGACGATTATGCAGGCCAGAAAATTGTTGAGTCAAGGCTGTGTGGGCTATTTAGCTTACATAGTCGATACTCAGAAGAAGAATGTGAAACTGGAAGAGATACCAGTGGTGAGGGAATTTGAGGATGTGTTTCCAGAGGATTTGCTAGGACTTTCGCTTGACAGAGAAATTGAATTCGTAATCGACTTAGTGCCGGGAACAACAACGATATCGAAGGCCCCGTACAGAATGGCTCCATTAGAAATGAAGGAACTGATGGTACAATTGCAAGAGTTTCTAGACAAGAAATATATTCAACCAAGCGTATCACCGTGGGTAGCGCTAGTGTTATTCGTGAAGAAGAAGGATGGGTCAATGCGTATTTGCATTGATTATAGAGAATTAAACAAAGTCACTATTAAAAACAAATATCCATTGCCAAGAATAGATGACTTGTTTGATCAGTTGAAGGGTGCTAAATACTTCTCGAAAATAGATTTGAGAAGTGGGTATCACCAGTTGAAAGTGAGGAAGGAGGATACACCACGAACGAAATTCAGAACTCGGTATGGACATTACGAGTTTCTGGTGATGTCTTTTGGTTTAACCAATGCACCTGCTGCATTCATGCATTTGATGAATAAGGTGTTTAAACCATGCTTAGACAAGTTTGTAGTGGTATTCATCGACGAAATTCTGGTGTATTCCAAAACTCAAGAAGAACACGTGGAACACTTACGTTTAACATTTGAAACACTAAGAAAGGAAAAATTGTACGCGAAATTCTCGAAGTGCGAATTTTGGCTCGACCGTGTGCAATTTCTTGGGCACGTGATTGACAAAGATGGGATTTCCATGGATCCATCAAAAGTGGAAGCTATAATCAATTGGGAACAACCAAGAACACCGTCGGAAGTGAGGAGTTTCTTGGGACTGGCCGGTTATTATAGACGATTTATTAAAGATTTTTCTAAGATAGCCACTCCATTAACAAATTTGACCGGGAAAACTGTAAAATTTGTTTGGACAGAGAAATGTGAAATCTACACAGGCAATAAAAGTCTAAAGTATATTTTCACATAGAAGAACCTGAATATGCGACAAAGAAGGTGGATGGAATTGATAAAGGATTACGATTGTGAGATCTTTTATCACCCGGGCAAAACAAATGTGGTTGCAGATGCTTTGAGCATGAAAGGTCGGGAGAAGTTGATGCTGATAACTACTCAGGAGGAGCTTATTTCAGTAATGACAAAGCTAGAGTTGGAAATCAAATATTTAAAGGAGTACGATGAACGACTATTTCAGATAGATGCTAGTCCAACTTTGGTGGACAAAGTGAAGAATGCTCAACTACAAGATAAAGAATGTGAAACGATCAAAGAGAAAATAGTTTACGGTAGTGATGTAAAATACAAGATCAATACCGAAGGACTACTACAATTCGAGGAAAGAATTTGGGTTCCAGCAGTGCCAGAGCTTAAAGACGAAATCTTGACCAAAGTACACAACACAAGATATTCGATTAATCCAAGAAGTAAAAAGATGTATCAAGATTTGCGGTGACATTTTTGGTTGCCGAATATAAAAAGAGACATTGCAGAATGCGTTGCAAAATGTTTAACGTGTCAGAAGGTAAAAGCTGAACATCAACGACCAAGCGGGTTACTTCAACCATTAGAAATACCGGAATAGAAATGGAAGCATATCATAATGGATTTTGTGGTAGGACTTCCAACGACTTAGAAAGGATACGATGCGATATGGGTAATAGTGGACAGATTGACAAAATCTGCACACTTTTTGCCAACAAAGATTAGATTTAATCTTGATCAGTTAGCGAAACTGTACGTTAAAGAAATCGTGTCAAGACATGGAGTTCTAGTGTCAATTGTGTCTGATAGGGATCCAAGGTTCACATCAAACTTCTGAAAGAGACTACAAGAATGTATGGGAACACAGTTGCGAATGAGTACATCATACCATCCGCAAACCGATGGGCAAAGCGAACGAACAATCCAAACGTTGTAAGATATGCTGAGAACATGCATCATAGATTTCAAAGGAAGCTGGGATGAACATTTATCGTTGGTAGAATTTTCCTACAACAACAGTTACCACGCGAGCATCGGCATGCCACCTTACGAGGCATTGTACGACAAAAAGTGCAGAACTCCACTGTGCTGGGATGAAGTCTGTGAACACCAACTGTTAGGACCAGAACTGGTACAACAAACTGCTGAAGTTGTCAAAATCAACAGGACAAGATTGGTAACAGCCCAAGACAGATAAAAAAAGTATGCCGATCAACATAGGCATAATCACGAATTTGAAGTAGGAAATTTCGTTTTCTTAAGAGTTTCTCCTTGGAAGGGGAAAATTCGTTTTGGCAAGAAAGGAAAGCTCAGCCCAAGATTTATTGGACCGTTTAAGATACTACGAAGAGTGGGGGAAGTGGCTTATGAGATAGCTCTACCTCCAGAATTGGAAAACATTCATAATGTTTTTCATATTTCGGTGTTACGACCGTATAAACCCGATTACAAGCACGTGATTGAGTACGAACCATTGCAATTCGATAAAGATTTGTCTTATGAAGAGACACCTATCCAGATAGTCGACAAGAAAGAACAAGTGCTCATAAATAAAGTGCTACCTTCTGTGAAGGTGATATGGAGAAACCACAATGTCGAAGAGGCAACGTGGGAACTCGAAGCTGAAATGATGAAAAATTACCCTAAGTTATTTGTTTAATCTATGTCTTCGATTCTGGGAACAGAATCTTTGTAAGTAGGGAAGAATGTGACGATTTGATTTATTGAGTTGTGATTCTGAGGACATAATCTTTTTAAGGAGGGAATGATGTAACATTCCAGAATTTTAAATGTAATATTAAATATTTATTGATTTATATAAATATTTAAGGGATGTGATTATCGTTGGATAAATATTTTTTCAGTTGATTTAATTTTGTTTAGTTAATTAGTTATTAAATAAATAATTGATGAATTAAGGAAATGATTATTATATTGATATTTCAATTTAATGGTTAATTATTTGTATTGAGTTATGTGATGAAAGGATTTATTTATTTAATTATTATTTGAATTAATTAAAATTAAATATGAAAGCTTGATTAATATAGTGTGACTAATAACTATATTATAAGGAGTTATTAAAATAAATTAAAGTAGTTTAATTTAGTTTTTAACAAACAAGGATTAACATATTAATTCTTTAATATTTAAAGGGTTTTTTCCAAACAAGCCTTGGGGCTTTTGGGATTTCTAGTTTTTATTAAATAAAATAAATTAAAGTAATAAACATAATGTAATTATAACTTATACGTTATAACTGATATCTTAATTAGTATTAGTATTAAGGTTTATTAGTTTATTTGTTTACGCTTAAGTTAGTCTAGCCAATATACTGAGAAAAGAGAATAGAATAGAGCTTGACACAGAAAATTGAGAAGGAGCTTGAGAGATTTTGAGAGAGAACGTAAGCAATTTCTAGCAATTAGCAAGGATTATATTAGCAAATTGAAGGTATGTTCATAATCTTAGTATTTTATATACATATATGAATTTACGGCATGAAGTTTCAAACTCTGTGAATTCTAGTTTTTTTGTGAATTGTGGTTATGTAATCTGTTGATAATAATTAGTTATAGTTATGATTAGAGATTATGTTTAAACAACAATTGCATGCTAATTTTGGATATCAGTAGAAATATTTGTCAGTATATGGATTTTTCATATGTTCATGAAAAGTATCAATTCTAGTGGCTAATTAGTATGTGAAATTGTAAATTGAAGCTTGTATATGTTAGTTCATTGAGATACGAACATAATGTAATTTGAATGAGATGATTTGACCAACTAATGAATTCACAGTGATGATTTTTAGAATGAATGTCAAAAAATGAGTTTTTGTATGAAAAATGAAAATTGAGGAATTAAAATAGTTCTAGTTGTTGATAAATTGTGTTAATTGGTTGTAAATGTTAGCAAACATGTTTCTGATACTGTTATATTTATTTTACGTGTTATTATCACTGTTTGGTTGGTAAAATTCGTGTTAGTTGGCTTACGAAAGGTGCCAAAGCTCTGTCTACAAAAACTGAGTTATGTGCATCGCGCGGGCGCGCAGCCCTTAGGCACGGGAGCGCGGCCTCCCAATACAAAACTCGCGCGGCCGCGTGAGTGCCCATTTCCAGACACTGAAGTCTGCTAATTCTGCAGACTTTGGTCGTTCTTTGTGGCTCAGCTAAAGGTTATGGTAATGTATCCAACATGTAACAACAAGGCTAATACAGAGTTGTGTTATATGTATTATGAATTCAAAGTTTCAAAAATGGTTAGTAAATTAAAAATGCGTTTTGTGATAACATAGTTTATACAATGAACGTTAATTATGTGTTGTGATGATTAACACTTGGGAATTCTGAAATGTAAATGGTAGCTTAAGACTTGTGCTAAAATAACAAGTTTAGCTAGTAATGCGTTTTATATTAAAAAGTGAATATTAGTATGTCTAATAGATGTTGTGGTTTTAATACTGTTGTTGATTGATTTCGCAATCAATAATTACGTGCAAGTATACACGGTCAACAAGTAATAAAGTGATAAGAAAAGTATCGTTCCCACAGAGAATTCTAATTAATAAACTCCAACTACTAGCACTATATCAATCCAATTTTATTTAAACAATGATAAATTATGATTTTCTGAAATATGGAAACCAAATTAAACAATTAAAGATATTATTCTAAAATAAGCAAATAAATAAACTAAGATTTGAATGAATGATTTTTGATAAATAAGGATTAAGACTTCAATATCCCCAATTATGAACTATAAATCAATTATTCAATTATCCCAATTATTATGTCTTCTGAATTGTTAACAAGAATTCTTAAATGCCAAAAGCCCTCTCTCGAGTGATCAATTGCCTTCTATTTAACCCAGATTAACTTTGCTATATCTCTATGTAAAACAATTGAATTAAACTTGTTACAATTCCAATTCCTTATGTGTTACATGCGGTAAACAGATATTCTCATTCCATTCACAAACCTAATTATTCACTATGCAAATAAATAAGTCACACGTTATCAAACCCAGTTCTAACCCTAGAATTCCTTTCTCAATTCCTTCTAGAGTAACAAGGTAATTATTGGCCAAATAATTAATCAATAAATGCAAGGCATGATAAACAATTCACTTCAACATAAATAATTGGAATAAACTGAATAATTAATTTATAGCCATAAAAGGTTCAATTGAAATCTTAATTAAAGAATTAGTTCATAACGGAAATAAAAACAAATAATTGTTTGCAAATCATCCTTAAAGAATTACAAATTGAAAATAAGGAGAAGAAGAAGAAAACTATGTAGCCAATCCCTAGTCTCCAAATAATCCTTGTGTAGCCTCCAATGAATGAATGATAAGCTGAATAATTGATTAGATGATTAAATGATAGCCCTAATTTCAGCACTTAATTTCTTTTTATATCTTTCCCACGCTCCTAATCCAATTAGGCTTTAAACAACAACCAATTGAGTGGGCCACGAAAAAGTCAACGCACGCGTCCCTAGTCAACATCTGGCATGACCCAGCGCCCCGGCGCTGGGATTTGAACTGAGTTGAGCGCCCCGGCGCTGTGATGCTGTAAATTACCAGAATGCCCTTTTTAAGCTTAAAATCTCCCAACGCTCCTATCGCTCCCGATTCTACAAAATATAACATAAACATAGTAAAGATAGTCCTAAATGACTCGAAGATACAACAATTTAAACCCAAGTAAATCCGATTTATGGGTATATTACCCAATCATCAAATAACCCCAAACTTAAATCGTTGCATGTCCTCAAGCAACAAACACAAAACAATACTAACAATATGAAAACGACAACTCATGCAAATGCAACTAGCTAAATGAACGTAATTCCAGCAATCCAATAGCTCACGTATATCCATAAGCCTCAGAAAAATCACAAAAACATGCTGATACATCATGTGAACATAGATCAATGATATCCCAACAATCAACGAATCTGAATCTGTTATTACTGATATTTTGAGTGTGTGTTCAACAACCATGCTAACCCATGAAAGGTAAAAATATGAAAAATAATAAATTTCTTAGTAAACATCATACAGTGTAAACTCGAGAACTCATCAAATATACTTGTTTTAAATAAACTAAAACAATCATCTGAATTCAAGAGTCAAAATGGAATACTTATGCTTTTCTTTTCTTTTTCTTTTATAACGGGAGCTTTTGCATTTTTCCCGCTGTATTTGTATATATATATATATATATATATATATATATATATATATATATATATATATATATATATATATTTTCTAAATATACATAAATGACTGTGCAATGTCTCATCCCATTAGGCTAACAGTGTTACCCCTTAGCGAGCTTTCGACTAACGACTCCCAGACCATAAAAGACCTTACGGCGCTAGGTGTAAAGACAATCCCCTCGGGCGTACTTTCTCAAGTAACAAAGGCCCCGAAACAAGACTAGTCACTATGTATACTTTTTTTAGCTTATATATTCCAAATATTTTTCCCCTAAACTCGAGTTTATGCATAAATTCAGTCTTCTCTAGCTATTCAAATTGTCCTTTCATTTCACTAGCAATCATCCTTTAGAACACTATTATCTAACCATTTAAACTATCATAGCCAACATGGTCGTTTTTCAAAGTGCTTTCATATAATATCAGTGTCAAACAGATAAAGATTCAATTCATGTCAAGAAAATCATATCACTGACTCAACAATCCTTACTAGACTTGTTCATATAATTCTAATTTCATCATTGGCCTCCAAATATACGTACTATCAAAAACTAGAATTAACTTGCAATCCTAAATGAAACATTACTAACAATCAATCCATAAACTAATAACAAACTACAACTTCGAAAATAAAACTTAACTACCCCCAAACTAATCTAGAGCAATGTCCTCATGCGAAAAATAAGGCAAAATAAAATAGAGGACTTCCCTGACGAGCTTATTCCTCGGGTGGAGCATCATCGTCCTCGCTCATCTCTTGATCGGAAGGGGGAAATACTTACAGAATAGGAGCAGTTGGAAAATGGCTAAGTTGAACGCCCGGATGTGATTTGATGGTCAGTGCATTCTGTGCAGCAAATTGGTCAACTAAAAACTTGAAAATTACATCTTGACATTCCGACAAGCGCACATTCTGGGACTCTATATTGTAAAACCAGTCGTCTATCTCCCGCTGGACAGCTTCGGGGACCACACCTCGATGAGTTGCTGTAGATGGGCCATAAGTAGGTGGAGCCTGAGGTGGTGGTGCTTGTGTAGGTGAAACTTGTTGAATTATGAAACCCAATCCCCTAGCGTGATTTGACCCACCTGTCCACACTTTATACCGGTTGATCAACTTGTGGTCCAAAACTGGCATAGGCGTTTGAATCATCTCATCCGATCTCCATTTCACCCCAAACTTGGCACATAGAACACAAATTAACGATGGATGAGGTAAACCTCCCGTGGTTCCTCCTCTAGATGCTCGGAGAATAGATTGCTGAATCACGTGGCCGACATCTATTTGTAAGCCTTGAATGATAGAATATAGCAGCACCGCTCGTTCTTTTATGACATGGCTCATATGTGTGCATGGCATGAGTTTGGCACAGATGAAGGCATACCACACCTTCCCATATAGACTAAGGTTAGAATGAGGGAAGGTCATGCTACCGCGCTCATGCACTGTCCATGTGGTGCCTGGTTGACACAGCTCTCGGATTATCTTCTCATAATCTGGACCTTGGCTCAGAAGCCCATCATATTCGTCGTTCAGGTCCTTTAAATCAATTTGATAGCTCCCATTTATGTCTTCTTATACGATTTCCATGATTTTTCCCCTGACAAACACTTTATAGTGATCGTGTTTAGGAACGTTAGCATAGAATTCTTTTACGACTGCAATCACTACTGGGTCAGGTTGTTCGGTGAGGGAGAACCAGTTTCTTTCCACTATTATGATCGCTATTTCCCCATCTTTGGTTTGATCGGGACGTGGACCACGTTCGGGAACTAGGGAGCGGGTAGCCATGCGGTTATATCGTTCTTGTGCGTCGGCGGAGACAAATCGTTGGCTGTCAAATCGTGGAGGAGCTGAGGTGGTTTCTGAACCGACTCCGCGTTTTCGCTTGGAAGCCATTTAAAAATATCTGCAAAAATTCGCATACACATGGATTAGAATTGGGCATAACTCGAATATAACCCCCAAACTTCAAGTTACGTGGGCATAGGGTACATGATTGGGGGTGTTTCACAACACATTAACACGAGCCGTCTTTGTTCAAAAGCACATAATGTAAATTGTAACGAAGTCCATTATGTACAAACATATTGTAGGAAAGTATGAAAAATTTCAATCGTATGAATGTAAACCTGACAACGTATTAGTCTCATAGAAAGTGTGATTCGACATAGATCAATATTGTTCTCCCCCTCATACTAATGAGCTCTTCATTTTCATACGGTATTAGAGGGGTTAACCTGCAAGTGCATTCAATTTCGGATATGATTTTATTCATGAACTTGGGTCAGGCAAAATATCAAGCACCTTGTAGGCATATGTTCCTTTGTTTGGACTCACTCATATCAATTACAAACCCATAGCCGATATCACTTACCCAGATCTTATAACCCAATCAAAATTAAGTCACCCTCACTTGATTCATATGCATGTCATAGACGATACTCAAGATCATATTAATCAGAAAATTGCACTAGAGATGAAGAGAAGATGAATCAAATCGGAATTTACTTTACAATACATGCAAATAATAGATGTATCTCCACTCAAATGGTAATATAATACTGTACATACCTGGGAACTATCGATAGTATAAGCACGGTTCTTTGAAAAGTGAAGTACCAAATAGAGATGTGAATTTGCGTTAGTCAGGCAAGATATATATATAAAAGTGTTGAAAACCGTTACTGTGTAAACGTGTGTGGGTCTAGTAGTGGAGACGTGAAGGAGAGGAAAGGAAAAAGGGGAACTGTTCGGTTGTTTGAATTAAACTGGACTCTTATTCTCGCTTCAGCGCCGGGGCGCTGGGTTTTAGTTCACAAAGGGCGCCGGGGCGCTGGGAAACAGAGTTGCGTATCAAGTCTCAACGTCGGGGTGCTATGGTTAAGCCTTCGTACAGCGCCGGGGTGCTGGGGTTACATAGGAAACAAGCGCCGGGGCGTTGATGGACAGAATTGAGCAGGAAGGTCTGGTGTCGGGGCGCTTGAAACAAATTCAAATTGAGCACCGGGGCGCTTGAAGTTCTTTGTGCATCCTACCTGAAAGTGAGAATTCCAAAAAAATGTCATGCTTGAGTATATGCTAGCAACTGTAAAAACAAAAAAGAAAAAAAATAAAAAATAATAAAAGAACAAATGTTGTGAATGACGTAAAATAAGATAAACTAAAAATTTGGGCTGCCTCCCTATAACGCTTGGTTTATAGTCGTCAGCCCGACTTTGTTGCTCTGTTCAACTAGTTACTAGGTCGGAAAGGTTCATGACTGTAGTTTGATGTTCAATGGGTCCACTCCAGTAATGTTTGAGTCTTTGACCGTTAACCTTGAATGTGCAATTTGAATTTAGTTTCTCGATCTCGATATTACCATGTGGTGTCACAGACACAACCTTAAATGGTCCTGACCATCAAGATTTCAGTTTCCCAGGAAATAAACGTAGTCGAGAGTTGAAAAGCAAAACTTGTTGGCCTGGTTCGAATTTTCGATCGAGAATTTTCTTATCATGTCAAGCTTTGACTTTCTCTTTGTAAAGCTTTGCATTCTCATAGGCATTAAACCGAAATTCATCCATCTCGTTTAACTGCAGTAACTTTTTCTCACCCGTCGCTTCTAGATCAAAGTTTAGTTTCTGAATGGCCCAGTGTGCACTGTGTTCTAACTCGACCGGGAGGTGACACGCCTTTCCAAATACCATTCTGTATGGTAACATACCGATCGGATTTTTGTACGCTGTTCGATAAGCCCATAGAGCATCGTCGAGACGCAATGACCAATCTTTTCGTGATGGATTGACCACTTTTTCCAGAATTCGCTTAATCTCCTTATTCGAGACCTCCGCTTAACCATTGGTTTGGGGATGATATGTGACAACAATTTTATGATGAACCCCATACTTTACAAGCAATTTAGTGAACTTCTTATTACAGAAGTGAGTCCCTTCATCACTTATTATCGCTCTCGGCGTACCAAATCGGGTGAAGATATTTTTCTTTAAGAATCGGAGAACAACGTTGGCGTCATTTGTGGGTAAAGCAGCTGCTTCTACCCATTTGGAAACATAATCGACTGCCAACAAGATGTACTGATTATTAAAGGAAGATGGAAATGATCCCATAAAATCGATTCCCCACACGTCGAATAGTTTATCCTCCAGAATTGTGTTAAGTGGCATTTCATTGCGCTTGGAGATGTTACCTACGCGTTGGCACCGATCACACTTTAGCACATAGAGGTAAGCATCTTTAAATAGCGAAGGCCAGAAAAATCCTAATTGTAGCACTTTTGCTACTGTTCGATCGCCGAAATAATGACCTCCGTAATTTGAGGAGTGGCAATGGCCTAATATGTTGTCCATTTCTTTATGTGGCACACAACGTCTTATCATTTGATCTGCACAATCCTTAAACAGAAATGGTTCATCCCAATAGTATTGCTTCACATCGTGGAGGAACTTCTTTCGTTGTTGTGAGGTCAAATCCGGTGGTAACACTTTGGAAACCACGTAATTCACATAGTTAGCATACCACAGCAGTATTGTGGTTACTCATAACAGTTGTTCATCTAAAAATTTTTCATTGATCAGTATGTTGTCTTCCTTTTGTACCTCTGCATTTTCCAACCGAGAAAGATGATCTGCCACCTGATTTTCTGTACCATTTCTGTCCCAAATTTCCAGATCGAATTCTTATAACAACAGTACCCACCGTATTAAACGCGGTTTTTCATCCTTCTTCTCAATCAGATATTTAATGGCAGAATGATCAGTGTAGACAATTACCTTGGTGCCAATAAGATAAGCTCTAAATTTATCGAAGGCAAACACCACTGCAAGTAACTCTTTTTCGGTAGTTGTGTAGTTCAACTGGGCATCCGTCAACGTCTTACTAGAGTAGTAGATAGTGTGAAAAATCTTGTCGTGACGTTGACCCAACACTGCTCCTACTGCGTAGTCACTGGCGTCGCACATCAATTCAAATGGTAAAGACCAATCGGGCGCCACAATAATTGGAGCAGAGACCAATTTCTTCTTTAGTACCTCGAATTCTTTGATACATGACTGATACATTTTGAACTGTACATCTTTCTCTAAGAGAGAACATAAAGGTTTCGAGATTTTGGAGAAGTCCTTAATAAATCGTCTGTAGAAACCCGCATGTCCCAAGAAGCTCCGAATTCCTTTTACAGATGATGGAGGAGGAAGCTTCTCAATTGTCTCAATCTTTGCTCTATCCACCTCTAATCCGGATACAGAAACCTTGTGTGAAACCCCAGATTTTATGAATAAAGAATTAATTTTCTCGAAATAATTTTTTAATATTATGGTGTGAATTTGAGATAATATTATAGTTATGGGTAGTATTTATAAATTTTGCAAAGCATGCAAGTTGTTATATTATATTCGATTGGTCAGGGAATATTCTTTGTGTCAGAAAATATTCGTACGACGGTACAATTATTGGTGGACCCCACAATGGAATTATTGTCGGATTGAGAAACGACAAAAATATTTTATTGAAAATAACGGCGGAAGTTTTACCGTTGATACTGTTGAGCTACTGGGTAGTAAAAGTACAGTAATACGCGTTGTTGCATAGTAGCACACGGTATTGATTATTGATATTTATGTGAGAAGTCGCTCAGTTTGATTCAATTATTGTCGATTAATAATATGAATTATTATAGCGATGATGATGTTTTGTTTTATTCGTATTATTAACGTAATAAAACAGAAACATCTTTTTATATAAAACAGAATACTTTATTAAAGTTATTCTATAAATAGAATATATTATATTTTATTATGCATAGTGTTGCATAGTGTTTTGCATAGTGTTGCATAGTAAAAATCTTTTTATATAAATAGAATATATTATATTTTATTTAAAAGATTTTGCTTTAAATATGGACCGTCAGATTAAAGTAAATCAATCTGGACCGTTCATGGATTAATTACTATGCATTCCATTTTCCTATAAATAGAAGCTCATTCCTTCATTATTTTCTTACGAATTCACTGAACTCTAGAGAGAGAAACTATAGAGAGATAGAAGAAAAGCTTTTTGCTACTTAACTTTTCTTTTCCTATATCCAGTTTCTGTTACGTTAAGGGGTGTTATTCTTTCTTATTCATGAAGAGAATTATTGTTATTCTATTTCTTATTATTCTGTTGGAATAACCTGTATACGCGGGCTACCCTATACTTGGTGACATTCTTCTATTATTCCGTCTTTATTATTTTGTCGGAATATCCTGTCTGTGCTATACGCCGGACCTGGTTCCATTTTTATTATTCCGTCTTTATTATTCTGTCGGAATATCCTGTCTGTGCTATACGCCGGACCTGGTTCCATCATTTATTATTCCGTATTTAATATTTTGTTGGAACATCCTGTTTGTGTGTTTTACACCGGACCTGGTTCCATCTTTATTATTATTCCGTTGGAACATCCTGTATGTGTGTTTTACACCGGACCTGGTTCCGTCTTTATTATTCTGTTGGAACATCCAGTCGGTGCAAATTTTTCCTGACCTGGTTCCGTTATTATTATTCTGTTGGAATAACCTGTCGATGCGAAGTACCGCATGCATGGTGATTTCTTTTGTTATTCCATTCTTTATTATACTCAGTTGGTTAAAGTTTTGACTTCTATACTCCATGAAATTAGTAGAATATCCTTGATATTTGCGCTTCATCCAGTATCTTTTCATGGAAATATTCTTCTGATCATTCTTGAATTTTACACTACAAAGCAGTATCATGTTGACGATTTGGACGTTAGTAGTTCTTGGACAAATTAATTCTTGAACTTGTTTTATTGAATTCTTATATCATTGTCATCATCCTCATGTTAATGTTATGTTGAAAGTCATCTGTGGCCTGTAGTGCATAGATGGACTTGGTATGATTATGACCAGGGATTATTCGGTATAATCATGACCGTAATGTTACAAATGATGTTAAAATTAAAAGTCCTCATTGGCCCGTAGTGCATTGATGGACAGTTTTTGGTATGATTATGGCTATGGATTCTCTTCGGCAAAGGGAGCAAAGATGAATTGTTTTATGGCATGATCAGGACCGTTGATGAAAACACGATTATCTTTGGCCCGTAGTGCATGGATAATTCGTGGTCATGATACTAAAGAATATCCTTGGTCTGTAGTGCAGGGATGATTTAATGATGTGGATTATTTATTGAGCTGAGTCTCAGCGATAAAAGTGATGAAAAACTTTTTAAATCATAAAAGATAGTAGATTCAATTCTCTACTTGACTCTTTTAATGGATTGCTTGTTCCGTTGCAGTTAAACTTGATGTCTATTATATTTTATCAGTTTAATACTGTTGAAGGCTAACGATAATTTATTCTGCATTATCTTAGTCATAATATTTCTTACTGGGCTAGTTGAGCTCACCCTTTCTTTCACTGTTCTCTTCAGGAAATGAGAACATAGCAGGGACTAGTCGGGGAACGGAGTGACGGTCCAGAGGATAGCATTAGTAGTCCTCACTATTCTGTGAAATAGTGTATTAATAATTGTAATAAGGACTCTTTTTGAGTTTGTATAATCTCTAGTAGACAATAATTGTATTCAAACTCACAGTTATGTTTTGTCGTATTGTACACGACAATTGTATTATTAAGTTGTATTTGAATTTATGTAGCATGTAAGTGGCGACCCAAGATGGGTGACGTATACCTAATTTTGGGGGCGTCACAAAACAGAATACTTTTATAAAGTTATTTATTTTATTAGACAATAATTAGAATATATTATATTATGCATAGTGTTGTATAGTGCCTGTATAGTGTTTTGCATAGTAAAATCTTTTTATATAAAATAGAATACTTTTAAAAAGTTATTCATTTTGTACACGACAGTTGTATTAGTAAGTTGTATTTGAATTATATACCATGTATCTGACGACCTAAGATGGGTGATGTATACCTAATTTTGGGGGCGTCACAGTTGGTATCAGAGCTTAGGGATATGATCCCTGGCTAAGATGTGAGATAAGAACTAGGAGGGGAGAGACGGGGAATTCCTTCGCTAGTATGACCTACCTAAGTTTATTTGGTATTTAATTGGTCGGTCAAAGTATAGGGATAATATGTGATATGTTAATTAACCCTTGTTTTGTGGTAGTATTTGAAAATGGCATCCGAGAATGTTGAGATTATCAATGGAGCACAGGAGACCGTTGAGTCTCCACAGATTAATAATCAGGATAATGTGCAACTAGAGGATAATACTCCTCATGAAAACAATAACACCGATGAAATGGTGAATGATGGAATGGTCAGAGACTTTATGCAATTCATGCAACAACAGGTGAAGGCAGCTCCTGTCCAAAATGCAGGTAGAAATACTGATAACTCTCGGACGGTCACCGCTAAGTAGTTTAAGGAGCAATTCATACAACAACGGGAGAAGGCGGCTCATGTTCATAATACAGGAGGAAACAATGGCAACCCATGGTTGGTCACCGCTAAGCAATTCAAGGAGCTGGGACCACCAGAGTTTTTGGGAAAGCCAGAACCACTTAAGGCGGAGACATGGATAAAGCAGATTACCAAGATATTTGATGTCTTGGAATGCTTAGAGGAGCAAAAGGTTCCATTCGCCACCTTTATGTTGCGTGAAGAAGGAGATCATTGGTGGGAATCTATAAAACGTACCCAGACTGACGCACTCAAGATGTCTTGGGAGAAGTTCCAAGAGCTGTTCAACGACAAGTACTTTCCCGAAAGTATTCGTCACATGAAGGAGGTAGAGTTTATCAAGCTGGAGCAAAACAATATGACCGTGTTGCAGTACGAGGCTAAGTTTGCGGAGTTGTCCCGGTTTGCATCCCATTTGGTCGATAATGAGGAGCGAATGGCGCTAATGTTTCTGCGAGGTTTGAAACCCGATATACGTCAATACCTCATTTCTCATAAACTTTGTTTATATTCAGATATTGTGAATAGGGCTCAGTTAGTGGAGCGCGATAATGAGTTATCACAACCAAAAGGTAATGACCAGCAGCACGATAATAATACCAGTGGCAACGGCCATCGGAACAATGATAACTATCGCGGGGGAAATTATCATGCCAAGAATGGTAACCACTTCGGTGGTAATCATGGCCAAGATAATAGAAATGGACATTTCAAAAAGAGGAGATTCAACAATGATGGAAAGACGTCAGCACCAGCAACCGTTGTTAAGGAAGGAGAAAGACCACATATCATATGCTTCAAATGCGGAGGGGAGGGACACATCAGTCTAAATTGCGCGATGCCGTCCAAAGCATGTTATAATTGTGGAAGAGAAGGCCACTTAGCCCTATTTTGTCGTTCACCGAAGACAAATTCAACTAGGATGGAGGCACCAAAGGCTGTCCCAGACAAGCCAAAGCCGGTAGTTTAAGAGAGAGCGTTTTTTTTTCTCTCGTGACGAGGAACCTGAATAAAATTATCACGGGTAAGTTAATTATAAGCTCTTACGAAGTCTATACCGTGTTAAATACCGGTTGTACTCACTCTTTTATTTCACCTAGTTGTGTTCAATGTTTGTACTTAACTCTGGAGAAGTTAAACTTTGATTTATCTATTGAAACTCCATTGGGAGAAACCTTCGTTACCTCCACTGTTTATAAATCTTATTTGATTCAAATCGACACTTTCACGTTATGTGTTGATCTTGTCTCTTTGAAAATACTTGCCTTTAATGCGATTTTAGAAAACGATTGGTTAACTACTCATCATGTTTTTCGTAAGGTTGTTAGCTTTCATATTCCTAACCAACCTATTATGCGAATTCAAGCAACCAAACCACTAAATTCAATCATTGTCATATCAAGCCATAAGTAAAGAGCCCTGATCCTTTTGTTGATAACTTCCTTGTGTGGAATGCACCGAAGCCAGACTTTCTGTAGGCGACGTCGTGAATGACGATAACAAGTTGATAGGTATCATTGTGAGGTGCTATCTAGGTTAAGGGATAGAAGTCACAGTTGGTATCAATGTGACGTACTATCTAAGTCTTAGATGTGAGTAACAGTTTTGAATGATATTTTTATCATTAATAAATCTCTTGACGTATTCCTGAAGACTTCTTAGCCTACCCCAGAGCGTGAAATCAAATTTTGCATTGACACCAGTACAAAACCCATTTCTTAAACCCTTAAAATAATTTTTTCAACTAAAACGAAAGTAATATGCACCAAAGACGTTGAATCGAGCTGTTGAAGATTACGATCGTACTATTCAATATCATCGTGGAAGAGCGAACGTTGTGACGCCCCCAAAATAGGTCCATTCCATCCAACCCATTTTGAGTCGCCAAATACATGGTACAGGAACAACTACAACTTTTACAACCCATAAACTATGAGTTTGAATACAAACATTATCATCTAGACAATATAAATACCCAACTATGTCCTCAATACAATTATTGATATATTATTTTACAAAAATGGTGAGGACTACTAAACAACTCTCTCAAGGACCATCAATTCATACCCCGATTCGTACTCGCTATATTCTCGTCTCCTGAGAAGAAAAATGGAACAAAAAGGAAAAGGGTGAGCTCAACTAGCTCAGTAAAGAATATTATGACTAAGATAATATACAACAAATTATCGTTAGCCTTCAACAGGGAAAAAAAATCTAATAGAATACAATAGACAACAAGTTTTAAATCAATATTCGCATCAGAAAATATTAATTCATAGAAGAGTTACGTAGAGGATGAAATCTACTAATGTCTATGAATTTAACAGTCCATCAACAGTATTTTTTATCCCTGTAACATCAATTAATGCACATCTTGAATCATATATTCATCCTTGCACTACAGGCCAAGGATATTCATCTGTTGGTCATGTTCATCTAAACACCTGTTCATCTTTGCACTATGAGCCAAAGATATTCATCAGAAATCATTCATCTTTGCACTACAGGCTAAAGATATTCAATAGTAACATCATTTAAGACTGAAGATGTTAAAAAAATATTTTTAAAGAAGCGAATCCAGTGAAATAAAATGACAAGGATTAAGGATTAAGGATTCGTACTTTGTTTTATCTATATCCAAAAATACCTCAAAAATAATCATAGTGGTGTAAAATTCAAGAATGATCAAAACATGGATACAATCAAAGCTAGTATCCACAATAGATATTTTGGACGAAAAGAAAAAAAATAATTTTTCTGTGAATAGTGCCGTATTCGTGAATAGTGCCGTATACGTGAATAGTACCGTATACGTGAATAGTAACTCCGGCACAAAAAGTTCCAAATTTGATAAAAAAGTTCACCAATATTCCGGCATAATGATATTGAAGAAAAAAATATCATTTGAGAAGAAAATAACATCCCTTACCTCAAAATAACCGTACTTCTGACTGAATTTCGGTATAGTGCTGACAGAAACTCACACCGTATAGCAACACTCAAAGTATACTCACAAGAATACGCTCGATAATATAGAGAGAGAAAGAGAGAAAACTTTGTTTCTGGTGTGATTTTCAATTCTAACTTAGCCCTCTATTTATAGGAAAATGTTAGAACGCCAAAGGAGACTAAATTAATAAAATATATTATTATTTATTCAAAATTCTTACCCACATGTTTTGAAAACTCTAGCATGCCTTCTTTGGTCAAAAACATCAGCCACCCATGTGCCAACAACCACAAAAACGTTTTTCTTATATAAAATAATTAAAACTTCCAAAAATCAATTATTTCGGAACTCCGAAACTTCAATAATTCATGATAAATAGCCCTTTTGTCAGAAAATTCGAATCTCGCGTCTTTCCATGGGAAATTCTATTCTCTACAACTTTTCAGAAGAAAATTTTTCCAAATTCCAAATAGAAATTGACCGAAATCCACAAACGGGCGATTTTACAGTTTATACTCAATTTTCGGTAAAAAAATTATGTCCACCGACACACAAAACATGTGTTAAACATTTAATGTCACAAAAATACTCTACCTCCTCATACACTCATATATCCCACATTCATTATAAAAATATCATCGTTAATATATTATTAAAATAATATATTTAAATTAATTATTTTATCAGAAATAGATAAAATATTAATTTTCAACCATTGTCACATTAAAAATTTTCTCCATCTATATCCACATAAAATAAATATTTTCTTTATCATAATAATCAATAATTAATTATTAAAAATAATATTACAGAATCACAGTACTGACAACCAGGCCGTTCCCAGGATAGAGGGGGCTTTCCAATAAGGATTTCTCCTTACTGGCGCGCAATTAGATGACCAAACCTCTCCTTGACAGAACTTTCTAGACATTGCCAATAATGTTATCTGATAATATTATTCAAATAATATGAATTATTGATCTGATAATGGAAAATACTGTGCAATGACAATTATTAAAACAATAATAATATAAATATCAACGCAACAATTATTGAATCAATAAAGTAATGAACAGTAACTCCTGTAGCAATTATTGAGTAGTGCCTTCTTACGTAAGGATCAATAATTCAAAATACTGTGCAATACCGTGTGCTACTGTGCAACAACGCGTATTACTGTATTTTAACCACCGGGTATTCCAACAGTGTAAACGGTAACAACTACGCCGTTATTTTTAAACAGCTTATATTTGTCGTTTTCTTCCTCCAATCGCTTTTCGTTATGGGGCCCACACATGGCTGCGTCGTCGTACGAATATTCCCCGACAGTACGAATATTTCACGACCAAACGAATATTCCCCGACAACAATGAATATTTTATAACCACTTGCTTATTTTGAAATATTTGCGTATTTAACCCATAACTATCCTCATTAATCAAATCAACCCTTACTATTCAAAATAATAATTAAAGGAAATTAAATTTCATTTATTAATTATTTGGGGTCTTACAACCTCCCCTCCTTATGAAATTTCGTCCTCGAAATTGACATACGTACCTGGTGTTTCGAAAAGGTGAGGATACCTCGCTTTCATTTCCGTTTCCAACTCCCAGGTCATTTCCTCTATAACATGATTCCTCCACAAAACTTTAACTTGTGGTATTACCTTCGTGCGTAGGACATGCTCCTTCCTATCCAAGATCTTGACAGGTACCTCCTCATACGTTAAATCTTCGGCTATCTCGTCTGGTTCTAACTCTATGACGTGGTTCGGGTCTTTCACATATTTACGAAGCACAGATATATGAAAAACATTATGAACACGAGACATACTTGGAGGTAACGCGAGTCTATAGGCTACATTACCTACTCGATCAAGAATTTGAAATGGACCAATAAATCGTGGATTAAGCTTTCCTCTCTTCCCGAATCTTGTAACTCCCTTCCATGGGGCAACACACAACAATACATGATCCCCAACACTAAATTCTACGTCCTTTCGATGAAGAGTCGCATAACTCTTTTATTGATCTTGTGCCATTTGTATACGTTGTCGAATCGTTTGGATCTTCTCCGTAGTCATACGTACTAACTCGGGTCCCAACAATGTTGCTTCACCCACCTCGTCCCAACATACTGGAGAGCGACACTTTCGTCCATACAATGCTTCGAATGGGGCCACACCAATGCTTGCCTGAGAACTGTTGTTGTAGGAGAATTCCACCAATGGTAAATATTTATCCCAACTGCCCTTGAAGTCTAGGACACAGAGTCTTAATAAATCTTCAAGAGTTTGAATAGTCCTCTCTGATTGTCCGTCCGTTTGAGGATGGTATGCCGAACTGAATCGTAACTCCGTACCCATAGCTTTTTGCAAGCTAACCCAAAATCTTGAAGTAAATCTTGGGTCACGATCCGAAACTATGGATACTGGCATGCCATGCAATCTTACAATCTCATTTACGTACATTTGAGCAAGACGTTCAAGGGAATAAGTCTCCCGTATCGGTAAGAAATGAGCAGACTTGGTTAATCTATCAACAATAACCCAAATAACATTGATGCCTTGAGAAACTGTTGGAAGACCCGTAACGAAATCCATAGTAATGTGTTCCCACTTCCATTTCAGAATCTCAAGTGGTTGCAATGGACCCTTTGGCACTTGATGCTCCTCCTTTACACGTTGACAAGTTAAACACGTTGAAATAAACTTTGCAATCTCTCTCTTCATATTGTTCCACCAAAATGTATGTCGAAGATCACGATACATTTTGGTACTTCCAGGATGAATTGCAAACGGTGTATTGTGTGCCTCCATCATGATCTTGTACTTCAAATTAGAATCATTAGGAACACAAAGTCTGGAGTGGACTCGAAGTATTCCTTGTTCATCAATTCTCGCTTCTGGAATGGCACCTTCTTGTACTTTTGTCTTCATATGCATCAGCTCCGGATCGGTGGCTTGAGCAACCTTAACTTTTTCTATTAAAGTTGGCTCTATGCGTATACTTGACATCATTGCACTCATTCCTGCATACGATCTTCTACTCAATGCGTTAGCTACCATGTTTGCTTTTCCAGGATGGTATTGAATAGTGTGGTCGTAATCTTTCAACAACTCGAGCCAACGTCGTTGCCGCATGTTGAGTTCTTTTTGAGTGAAGAAATATTTGAGGCTTTTATGATCTGAATATATCTCCACTTTCTCCCCGTATAGATAGTGCCTCCAGATCTTTAGCGCGAAAACGACTGCTGCCAACTCTAGATCATGAGTAGGATAATTCCTCTCATACTCTTTAAGCTGTCGCGAGGCATAGGCTATGACTTTCCCACGTTGCATGAGAACACATCCTAACCCTTTGCCCAAAGCATCGCTGTAGATAACAAATCCATCCGAACCAGATGGTATTGTTAGAACAGGTGCCGAAATAAGTCTTCTCTTAAGCTCTTGGAAACTCTTCTCGCATTCTTCGCTCCATACGAATTTTGTATCCTTCCGAGTTAGCTGAGTTAATGGAGTAGCAATTCGAGAAAACCCTTCCACGAATCTCCGATAATAACCAGCTAAGCCCAAAAAGCTACGTACTTCAGTGACCGACTTCGGTTGCTCCCAACTTTGTATTGCTTCAATCTTCGTCGGGTCAACAGATACTCCATTTTTTGACACCACGTGCCCAAGGAATGTTACTTCCTCAAGCCAGAACTCGCATTTCTTCAACTTAGCATATAACTTGTTTTCACGAAGCCTTTGGAGTACCAGCTTCAAATGGTGCTCATGATCTTCACGGCTTTTGGAATATATGAGGATGTCATCAATAAAGACAACAACGAATTGATCCAAATAATCCTTGAATACTCGGTTCATCATATCCATGAAAGTAGCAGGAGCATTAGTCAATCCAAAAGACATGACTAAGAATTCATAATGCCCATACCGAGTTCTGAAGGCAGTCTTTGGAATATCCTCAGTTCTAATTTTCAGCTGATGATATCCAGAACGAAGATCGATTTTTGAAAAGAATTGTGCTCCTTGCAACTGGTCAAACAAGTCATCAATACGAGGTAGAGGATACCTATTCTTGATGGTGATATGGTTCAATTCCCGATAGTTAATACAAAGTCGCATGCTCCCGTCTTTCTTCTTTACGAATAAAATAGGAGCACCCCAAGGAGATGTACTAGGACGAATGAAACCGATGTCCAATAACTCCTGTAGTTGGACTTTTAACTCCTGAATTTCAATAGGAGCCATTCGATATGGGGTTTTAGAAATGGGCTTTGTACCAGGTTCAAGATCAATAAAGAATTCAACTTCACGTCCTGGGGGTAGACCGGGAAGTTTGTTCAGGAAATACGTCAGGAAAGTCAATAACAACAGGAATATTATTCAATTTTGACGTGTCTTTATTCAAATCCATAACATGGGCTAAGAAAGCTTGACATCCGTTTTTCAATAAACGAATAGCTTTATGATTAGATATGACAGTGATTGATTTTAATGGTTTAGTTGCCTGAATTCGAACAACAGGTTGATTAGGAATATGAAAACTAACAACTTTACGAAAATAATCAATTTTGGCATGATGAGTAGTTAACCAATCAATCCCTAATATCACATCAAAAGCAAGTATCTTTAAAGAGATCAGGTCAACAGGTAAGGTGATGGTGCCAACTTGAATGAAACAAGATTTATAAACAGTGGATGTGATAAAAGTTTCTCCTAACGGAGTTTCCACAGATAGGTCAAAGTCTAATTTCTCCGGAGTCAAGTTTAAACGTTGAGCGCAAGCATGAGAGATAAATGAATGGGTAGCACCGGTATCAAGTAAGGTATAAACTTCGCAAGAATTTATAAATAGCTTACCCGTGATCACCTCGGTTGGGTTCCTCGCATGTTGACCAGTCACAACAAACGCTCTTCCAGGAACCATTGACTTTGGCTTTTCTGGGACAGTCTTTTGAGTCACCGTCCCCGCTGAACTAGGTTTTGCTACCGTACAATCTCGAGCGACATGTCCTTCTTTTCCACAATTATAGCATACCTTGAACTGTTGTGGGCAGTTTGGACTGATATGTCCCTCTTTCCCGCACTTATAGCATATAACCGGTGATCTTTCTCCTCCCTTAGAACCAGTTGCTGCCGGCACTGTCGTCTTCACATGGTCGTTGTTAAATCTCCTCTTTTTAAAATCACCCCCTGACTCGCTTCTTCTATTTTCATGGCCATGATTACCACCAAAGTTGTTACCATTTTTGTCCGTCTTTTTCTTTCTCCACTGGTTATCGTTATTTTGTTGACTGCTATCTCCGGTATGATCCTGATTGTGGTACCTCGGTTGACCGTACTCGTTATCTCGCTTCAACAATTGAGCCCTGTTAACAACATCTGAATAGAGAGAAAATTTATGAGAGATGAGATATTGTCGTATGTCAGGTTTCAAACCTCTCAGAAACATCTGCGTCATACGTTCCTCATTCTCCACCAAATGAGGTGCAAACCTGGATAACTCTGCAAACTTTGCCTCGTACTGAGACACCGTCATGTTATTTTGTTCTAATCTGATGAACTCCACTTCCTTCATATGACGAACACTTTCAGAAAAGTATTTGTCATTAAATAGTTTCTGAAACGTCTCCCAAGACATGCTGAGTGCGGCTGGATGGGTATGCTTCACAGACTCCCACCAGTAGTCTGCCTCGCCACGGAACATATAGGTGGCGAATGAAACTTTCTGTTCCTCCGTGCATCCCAAGACATCGAATATCTTGGTAATTTGCTTGACCCATGTCTCCGCCATGATCGGATCTGGCTTTCCCTTAAATTCTGATGGTCCCAACTCTTTGAACTGCTTGGCTGTGACAACCCGTGAATTGTTATCATTTCCTCCTGTATTTTGAACACGAGTCTCCCTCGTCTGATTTTGCATGAACTGCAAAAAGCTTCTAAACATTGCGTCGTTCATTGTCTGATCAGTGGTGTTGTTCACAGGAGGAACATTGCCAGCCTGTTGCACGTTCTCCTCGTTGGTGAGTACAAGCGTCTCCACGGTCTCATTTCCACTGTTAATATTCTCAGTCGACATTCTCAAATACTGTCATAAAACAAGGGTTAATTAAGGAAATCAATATATCACATAATATCCTTATATACTGACCAACTAACAAATAAGCTTAGGTAGGACACACTAACGAAGGATTTACTCGTCTCTCCCCTCCTAGTTCTATTCCCCGATCTCCGCCAGAGATCATATCCCTAAGCTCTGATACCAACTGTGACGCCCCCAAAATAGGTCCATTCCATCCAACCCATTTTGAGTAGCCAAATACATGGTACAGGAACAACTACAACTTTTACAACCCATAAACTATGAGTTTGAATACAAACATTATCATCTAGACAATATACATACCCAACTATGTCCTCAATACAATTATTGATATATTATTTTACAAAAATGGTGAGGACTACTAAACAACTCTCTCAAGGACCATCAATTCGTACCCCGACTCGTACTCGCTATATTCTCGTCTCCTGAGAAGAAAAATGGAACAAAAAGGAAAAGGGTGAGCTCAACTAACTCAGTAAAGAATATTATAACTAAGATAATATACAACAAATTATCGTTAGCCTTCAACAGGGAAAAAAATCTAATAGAATACAATAGACAATAAGTTTTAAATCAATATTCGCAGCAAAAAATATTAATTCATAGAAGAGTTACGTAGAGGATGAAATCTACTAATGTCTATGAATTTAACAGTCCATCAACAGTATTTTTTTATCCCTGTAACATCAATCAATGCACATCTTGAATCATATATTCATCCTTGCACTACAGGCCTAGGATATTCATCTGTTGGTCATGTTCATCTAAACACATGTTCATCTTTGCACTACGGGCCAAAGATATTCATCAGAAATCATTCATCTTTGCACTACAGGCCAAAGATATTCAATAGTAACATCATTTAAGACTGAAGATGTTAAAAAAAATATTTTTAAAGAAGCGAATCCAGTGAAACAAAATGACAAGGATTAAGGATTCATACTTTGTTTTATCCATGTCCAAAAATACCTCAAAAATAATCATAGTGGTGTAAAATTCAAGAATGATCAAAATATGGATACAATCAAAGCTAGTATCCACAATAGATATTTTGGACGAAAAGAAAAAATAATAATTTTTCTGTGAATAGTGCCGTATTCGTGAATAGTGTCGTATACGTGAATAGTACCGTATACGTGAATAGTAACTCTGGCACAAAAAGTTCCAAATTTGATAAAAAAGTTCACCAATATTCCGGCATAATGATATTGAAGAAAAAAATATCATTTGAGAAGAAAATAACATCCCTTACCTCAAAATAACCGTACTTTTGACTGAATTTCGGTATAGTGCTGACAGAAACTCGCACCGTATAGCAACACTCAAAGTATACTCACAAGAATACGCTCGATAATATAGAGAGAGAAAGAGAGAAAACTTTGTTTCTGGTGTGATTTTCAATTCTAACTTAGCCCTCTATTTATAGGAAAATGTTAGAACGCCAAAGGAGACTAAATTAATAAAATATATTATTATTTATTCAAAATTCTTACCCACATGTTTTGAAAACTCTAGCATGCCTTCTTTGGTCAAAAACATCAGCCACCCATGTGCCAACAACCACAAAAACGTTTTTCTTATATAAAATAATTAAAACTTCCAAAAATCAATTATTTCGGAACTCCGAAACTTCAATAATTCATGATAAATAGCCCTTTTGTCAGAAAATTTGAATCTCGCGTCTTTCCATGGGAAATTCCATTCTCTACAACTTTTCAGAAGAAAATTTTTCCAAATTCCAAATAGAAATTGACCGAAATCCACAAACGGGCGATTTTACAGTCTATACTCAATTTTCGGTAAAAAAATTATGTCCACCGACACACAAAACATGTGTTAAACATTTATTGTCACAAAAATACTCTACCTCCTCATACACTCATATATCCCACATTCATTATAAAAATATCATCGTTAATATATTATTAAAATAATATATTTAAATGAATTATTTTATCAGAAATAGATAAAATATTAATTTTCAACCATTGTCACATTAAAAATTTTCTCCATCTATATCCACATAAAATAAATATTTTCTTTATCATAATAATCAATAATTAATTATTAAAAATAATATTACAGAATCACAATACTGACAACCAGGCCGTTCCCAGGATAGAGGGGGCTTTCCAATAAGGATTTCTCCTTACTGGCGCGCAATTAGATGACCAAACCTCTCCTTGACAGAACTTTCTAGACATTGCCAATAATGTTATCTGATAATATTATTCAAATAATATGAATTATTGATCTGATAATGGAAAATACTGTGCAATGACAATTATTAAAACAATAATAATATAAATATCAACGCAACAATTATTGAATCAATAAAGTAATGAACAGTAACTCCTGTAGCAATTATTGAGTAGTGTCTTCTTACGTAAGGATCAATAATTCAAAATACTGTGCAATACCGTGTGCTACTGTGCAACAACGCGTATTACTGTATTTTAACCACCGGGTATTCCAACAGTGTAAACGGTAACAACTACGCCGTTATTTTTAAACAGCTTATATTTGTCATTTTCTTCCTCCAATCGCTTTTCGTTATGGGGCCCACACATGGCTGCGCCGTCGTACGAATATTCCCCGACAGTACGAATATTTCACGACCAAACGAATATTCCCCGACAACAATGAATATTTTATAACCACTTGCTTATTTTGAAATATTTGCGTATTTAACCCATAACTATCCTCATTAATCAAATCAACCCTTACTATTCAAAATAATAATTAAAGGAAATTAAATTTCATTTATTAATTATTTGGGGTCTTACAAACGTGGTAGCTGACGTGTTGAGTAGAAGATCGTATGCGTTTACAAGTGCGATATTGTTAACACAAAGACTCATCTCGTATAACTTGCAAATGATGAAGACAGAGTTAAAGATTCTAGGGACCCACGTGGAGATAACGAATATACGAGTAAAATTGACTTTAATCCATAAAGTTAAAGACGCTCAAGCTACATACCCGAATCTGATGAATGTGAAGAAGAAGGTTCAAGAGGGTGTTATTTTAGAAGCAAGAGTTGCTGAAGAGAGGAAATCTCAACCCTCGATTTAATTGGCCCATTTGAAATCCTCGATTGAGTAGGAACTGTGGCTTATAGACTCGTTTTACCGCCAAATATATTGCGTGTTCATAACGTTTTTTTTTCGTATCGATGTTACGTAAATGTGGACGACCCGAACCACATTATTAATTTAGAACCGGACGAGATATCGGATGATTTAACGTTTGAAGAGATACGTGTTACAATCTTGGATAAGAAGAATCGTATTCAACACTCAAAGGTTATATCTCAAGAGTTAGAATTTGAAGTGAAGTCAAGGTATCCTCACCTGTTCGGCATACCAGGTACGTACGTAAATTTCGAGGGCGAAATTTCATAAGGAGGGGAGATTGTGAAACCCCAGATTTTATGAATAAAGAATTAATTTTCTCGAAATAGTTTTTTAATATTATGGTGTGAATTTGAGATAATATTATAGTTGTGGGTAGTATTTATAAATTTTGCAAAGCATGCAAGTTGTTATATTATATTCGATTGGTCAGGGAATATTCTTTGTGTCAGAAAATATTCGTACGACGGTACAATTATTGGTGGACCCCGCAATGGAATTATTGTCGGATTGAGAAAACGACAAAAATATTTTATTAAAAATAACGGCGGAAGTTTTACCGTTGATACTGTTGAACTACTGGGTAGTAAAAGTACAGTAATACGCGTTGTTGCATAGTAGCACACGGTATTGATTATTGATATTTATGTGAGAAGTCGCTCAGTTTGATTCAATTATTGTCGATTAATAATATGAATTATTATAGCGATGATGATGTTTTGTTTTATTCGTATTATTAACGTAATAAAACAGAAACATCTTTTTATATAAAACAGAATACTTTATTAAAGTTATTCTATAAATAGAATATATTATATTTTATTATGCATAGTGTTGCATAGTGTTTGCATAATAAAAATATTTTTATATAAATAGAATATATTATATTTTATTTAAAAGATTTTTCTTTAAATATGGACCGTCAGATTAAAGTAAATCAATCTGGACCGTTCATGGATTAGTTACTATGCATTCCATTTTCCTATAAATAGAAGCTCATTCCTTCATTATTTTCTTACGAATTCATTGAACTCTAGAGAGAGAAACTATAGAGAGATAGAAGAAAAGCTTTTTGCTACTTAACTTTTCTTTTCCTATATCCAGTTTTTGTTACGGTAAGGGGTGTTATTCTTTCTTATTCATGAAGAGAATTATTGTTATTCCATTTCTTATTATTCTGTTGGAATAACCTGTATACGCGGGCTACCCTATACTTGGTGACATTCTTCTATTATTCCGTCTTTATTATTTTGTCGGAATATCCTGTCTGTGCTATACGCCGGACCTGGTTCCATTTTATTATTTTGTCTTTATTATTCTGTCGGAATATCCTGTCTGTGTTATACGCCGGACCTGGTTCCATCATTTATTATTCCGCATTTATTATTCTGTTGGAACATCCTGTCTGTGTGTTTTACACCGGACCTGGTTCCGTCTTTATTATTCTGTTGGAACATCCTGTCGGTGCAAATTTTGCCTGACCTGGTTCCGTTATTATTATTCTGTTGGAATAACCTGTCGATGCGAAGTACCGCATGCATGGTGATTTCTTTTGTTATTCCATTCTTTATTATACTCAGTTGGTTAAAGTTTTGACTTCTATACTCCATGAAATTAGTAGAATATCCTTGATATTTGCGCTTCATCCAGTATCTTTTCATGGAAATATTCTTCTGATCATTCTTGAATTTTACACTACAAAGCAGTATCATGTTGACAATTTGGACGTTAGTAGTTCTTGGACAAATTAATTCTTGAACTTATTTTATTGAATTCTTATATCATTGTCATCATCCTCATGTTTATGTTATGTTGAAAGTCATCTGTGGCCTGTAGTGCATAGATGGACTTGGTATGATTATGACCAGGGATTATTCGGTATAATCATGACCTTTAATGTTACAAATGATGTTAAAATTAAAAGTCCTCATTGGCCCGTAGTGTATTGATGGACAGTTTTTGGTATGATTATGGCTATGGATTCTCTTCGGCCAAGGGATCAAAGATGAATTATTTTATGGCATGATCAGGACCGTTGATGAAAACACGATTATCTTTGGCCCGTAGTGCATGGATAATTCGTGGTCGTGATACTAAAGAATATCATTGGCCTGTAGTGCAGGGATGATTTAATGATGTGGATTATTTATTGAGCTGAGTCTCAGCGATAAAAGTGATGAAAAACTTTTTAAATCATAAAAGATAGTAGATTCAATTCTCTACTTGACTCTTTTAATGGATTGCTTGTTCCGCTGCAGTTAAACTTGATGTCTATTATATTTTATCAGTTTAATACTGTTGAAGGCTAACGATAATTTATTCTGCATTATCTTAGTCATAATATTTCTTACTGGGCTAGTTGAGCTCACCCTTTCTTTCACTGTTCTCTTCAGGAAATGAGAACATAGCAGGGACTAGTCGGGGAACGGAGTGACGGTCCAGAGGATAGCATTAGTAGTCCTCACTATTCTGTGAAATAGTGTATTAATAATTGTAATAAGGACTCTTTTTGAGTTTGTATAATCTCTAGTAGACAATAATTGTATTCAAACTCACAGTTATGTTTTGTCATATTGTACACGACAGTTGTATTAGTAAGTTGTATTTGAATTATGTATCATGTATATGACTACCTAAGATGGGTGATGTATACCTAATTTTGGGGGCGTCACACCTTGTGCCCAAGAATAATCCCTTCTTGCACCATAAAATGGCATTTCTCCCTGTTAATCACCAAGTTAGTCTCCATGCATCGTTTTAACACTAAAATCAGATTTGTCAAACATAACTCAAAGCTATCCCCGAACACAGAAAAATCATCCATGAATACCTCCAAATTCTGTTCGACCGTGTCGGAGAAGATTTCCATCATACATCGTTGAAAGGTCGCCGGCGCGTTACATAAACCAAAAGACATACGCCAGAATGAAAACGTACCGTATGGACATGTGAACGTGGTCTTTTCTTGATCTTCTGAACTTATAGCAATTTGATTATACCCGGAATATCCATCCAGCAGACAGTAGAAGCGATGTCCCGCTAACCG
The DNA here is from genome assembly GCA_020205505.1 of Panax japonicus. Taxonomy (NCBI): domain Eukaryota; kingdom Viridiplantae; phylum Streptophyta; class Magnoliopsida; order Apiales; family Araliaceae; genus Panax; species Panax japonicus. The sequence continues at coordinate 149,300 of JAINUV010000406.1, forward strand.
GTCCAACATCTGATCAATGAACGGCAAGGGGAAGTGATCCTTGCGTGTGGCTTTATTCAACTTGCGGTAGTCCATACATACTCTCCATCCTATAACAATTCTAGTTGGGATGAGCTCATTGGCATCTTTCTTCACCACTATCATGCCCCCTTTCTTTGGTACGCACTGTACAAGACTTACCCATGAACTGTTTGAGATTGGGTAAATAATACCAGCATTCGACCATTTTTTAATCTCCTTCTTCACCACATCCTTCATAATGGGGTTTAACCTTCTTTGCATCTCAATGGTTGGTTTTGAACCCTCTTCCAATAAAATCTTATGCATACAGAAAGATGGGCTAATACCTCGAATATCCGCTATAGTCCACCCAATTGCTGTTTCGAACTCTCGCAAAACCCGTAGCAGTTTCTCCTTTTACGCGTTAGTTAACTCTGTAGAAACAATAACGGGTAAAGTCGAATCCTGCCCCAGATAAGCATACTCAAGATGAGAGGGAAGCAGCTTTAATTCCAACACTGGTGGCTCTTCTATCGAGGGTTTGCACTTTTTACCTTCCATTTCGGGCCTATCAAGGGTGTCGAATGGTTGATTATTTTTCCGATAGAACGCTGCTGTATCTAGCCATTTGATCTGCTCAATGTCCTCATCAATACCATAGTTGTTTATTCCGAACAACATGGATTCTATCGGGTCCTCTGAGTAGTTTCCGCAAAACTTGTGATTAACTAACTCATCCATTAAATCCACCCGCAAAAACTCACCTTTTTCCTTTGGATAAGCCATTGATTTAAACACATTAAAAGTGACTTGTTGATCTTCAACTCGCATTGTCAATTCTCTTTTCTGTACGTCGATCAATGTTCTCCCCGTTGCTAAAAATGGTCGTCCGAGTATGATGGGAATTTCCTTGTCTGCTTCATAATCCAAGATAACGAAATCTGCTGGGAAGATGAATTTATCCACTCTTACTAATACGTCTTCAACGATACCTCGTGGATATGTAACTGATCAGTCCGCCAACAATAAACTGATATTTGTCAGTTTTGGTGCCTTGAGCCTAAACTGACTGTAGACTGATAATGGCATCAAATTAATACTGGCCCCCAAATCACATAATGCTCTTCCCGAAAACTGGTTACCAATGTCGCATGGAATAGTAAAACTACCTGGATATTTCAACTTCGGAGGCAACTTGTTCTGGATAATTGTGCTGCATTCTTCGGTTAGCGCTACTGTTTTAAAATCACCCAGTTTTTTTTTCTTTTACAACACATCCTTCATGAACTTAGCGTAGCTCGGCATTTGTTCTAAAGCTTCGGCAAATGGGATGTTGATATGCAACTTCTTGAAAATATCCAAAAATCTTGAAAACTGCTTATCTAACTTGGATTTCTGAAACCTCTGCGGATACGGTATGGGCGGCATTGTGACAGTTGGTTCCGGTGCATTCTGCTCTACGATTTCCTCTTTATATTTCCCAGTTTCCACAACTTCTTCTATTTCAGCTGTTGCATTGTCCCCCTTTTCCTTATCCTTAACTGTTTCATTCAAGTCCTTCCCACTACGTAAAGTTACAGCCTTGCAATACTCGTTTCTGCCCGGATTTATTTCTATGTCACTCAGGAGCGTTCCTAGTGGATGGTTATTCAATGCATGTGTTATTTGCCCCACTTGATTTTCCAGATTCTTTAACGATGCCCCATGGCTTTGCAAAGTAAGCTCTACTTGATTCAATTTCTTATCTTGTTCCTCGTTCTTTTTGTCAGATGTTCTAATGAATTTTTCCAAGGCTTCTTCCAAACTTGATTTCCTCTCTGGTTGTTGAGTCTGATTTTGAAATCCGGAAGTGTTTTGTTGTCTAGGTGGTTGAGCTACAGCTTGATTGTTACAACATGAAAACCCCGGATGATTTTTCCAACCTGAATTATAAGCATTTTGAGTCGGATACGGTTGAGTTGAGCGATTATAGTTTCCTATGAAATGTGCTGATTCAGAATTTATGGCACATTGATCCGTAGCATGACCCCCAACACACAACTCACAAACCATCGCTACCTGATGTATGGTTTGTGGACGCCATGTTTCTATATGTTTAGCTATTGCGGTCACTTGTGCTGTTAATGCGGTCACTTGTGCTGTTAATGCTGTCATCGCGTCCACTTCATACTTTCCCGATGCTTTCAGATGATTAGACCTCGCCATGGGCCATTGATAGTTGTTGGTGGCCATTGTCTCTAACAATTGATACGCCTCATCAAAACTCTTGGACATGATCGCTCCTCCTACTGCTGCATCAATACTAGACCTCGTGGACGCGTGCAAACCATCACAAAATATTCCTAATTGCATCCAGTGCGGAATTCCATGATGAGGACACTTACGGAGAATATCCTTGAACCTTTCCCACGCCTCATATAACAACTCTGAATCAAATTGTGCAAAAGTGTTAATATCGTTCCGTAGTTTTGTCGACTTTGCTGGTGGGAAGAACTTAGCTAAAAATTTTTGAGCTAAGTCATCCCAGGTGGTGATTGAGCCAGGAGGCAAAGAGTGTAACCAGCTTCGTGCTTTATCTTTCAAAGTAAACGGGAACATCCTCAACCTTGTAGCGTCTTCCGATACATTGTTGAATTTGAAGGTATCGCAAACTTCCAAGAAACTCAAGATATGCTCATTAGGATCATCTATCGAATTACCCCCAAACTGACATGTATTCTGTAGCATCTGAATTATTCCCGGTTTTATCTCAAAATCGTTCGTATTGATTGTCGGCCTCTTAATACTCGACTGTAAGTCCGTGACATTCGGCATGGCGTAATCCCTAAGTGATTTCTGTTCGTTCTCTGCCATGTTCACGGGTATTTCCTGGTATGCCAATTCTTCTTCCAAATATATAACCTCACTATTCAAATGCACTTTTCGGAACTTCTTTTTGATGTCGTCTGTATACGGAAAAAGTTCCTTTTTAGCCTTCGATCTAGTGTGAATACACGCACAAGAATTCCTTTCAATCCAAGAAGAAAAATAAGTAACGTTTAAATTAAGACCGAATTGATTATTACTAATATGAAATTAATATTAATAAAATTCCCCGGCAGCGACGCCAAAAACTTGTTGATTGATTTTGCAATCAATAATTACGTGCAAGTATACACGGTCAACAAGTAATAAAGTGATAAGAAAAGTATCATTCCCACAGAGAATTCTAATTAATAAACTCCAAGTACTAGCACTATATAAATCCAATTTTATTTAAACAATGATAAATTATGATTTTCTGAAATATGGAAACCAAATTAAACAATTAAAGATATTATTCTAAAATAAGCAAATAAATAAACTAAGATTTGAATGAATGATTTTCGATAAATAAGGATTAAGACTTCAATATCCCCAATTATGAACTATAAATCAATTATCCAATTATCCCAATTATTATGTCTTCTGAATTGTTAACAAGAATTCTTAAATCCCAAAAGCCCTCTCTCGAGTGATCAATTGCCTTCTATTTAACCCAGATTAACTTTGCTATATCTCTATGCAAAACAATTGAATTAAATTCGTTATAATTCCAATTCCTTATGTGTTACATGCGGTAAATAGATATTCTCATTCCATTCACAAACCTAATTATTCACTATGAAAATAACTAAGTCACACGTTATCAAACCCAGTTCTAACCCTAGAATTCCTTTCTCAATTCCTTCTAGAGTAACAAGGTAATTATTGGCCAAATAATTAATCAATAAATGCATTGCATGATAAACAATTCACTTCAACATAAATAATTAGAATAAACTGAATAATTAATTTATAGCCATAAAGGTTCAATTGAAATCTTAATTAAAGAATTAGTTCATAACGGAAATAAAAAAATTTGTTTGCAAATCATCCTTAAAGAATTACAAATTGAAAATAAGGAGAAGAAGAAGAAAACTCTGTAGCCAATCCTTAGTCTCCAAGTAATCCTTGTGTAGCCTCCAATGAATGAATGATAAGCTGAATAATTGATTAGATGATTAAATGATAGCCCTAATTTCAGCACTTAATTTCTTTTTATATCTTTCCCACACTCCTAATCTAATTAGGCTTTAAACAACAACCAATTGAGTGGGCCACGAAAAAGTCAACGCACGCGTCCCTAGTCAACATCTGGCATGACCAAGTGCCCCGGCGCTGGGATTTGAACTGAGTTGAGCGCCCCGACGCTGTGATGCTAGAAATTACCAGAATGCCCTTTTTAAGCTTAAAATCTCCCAACGCTCCTATCGCTCCCGATTCTACAAAATATAACATAAACACAGTAAAGATAGTCCTAAACGACTCGAAGATACAACAATTTAAACCCAAGTATATCTGATTTATGGGTATATTACCCAATCATCAACTGTATATAGGTGAACATGAGTTTTAATATTTTAGCTTACGCTCAAGGCAAGTTTTCTAACTCTACACTTTCGTTGAGCTAGTTCATTTATTACATTGTGCAAGTTTTCTAACTCTACCCATTCGTTGAGTTAGGTCTATTATTATATTGTATAACTTCATTCTTTTGATTGAGCAAGCTTCTCTTAACTGTTATTGAATAAATCAATTGTCCTAAGATTCATTCTAACTTGTTTACAGTTAAGCAATTTTCTTAAGTTCTATTATTGTATAATGAACTTAGTTTTGAATTCTCGTCTCTATTATTGAACTATTTTAATTCCATGCATGAATTAATACATTATTAAGCAAGTTTTTAGTTTCCATCTTGCTATCAGTTAAATGTACGTTCAGGAATTTCATTTCTAATATTATAAGACTCGAATCTTAGCTTATTTTACTGTTCAAGCAAAGGTTAATCATTTTATTCATTTTATTGAATGCTTATGCTCTATAGTTATTTCAAGCATGAGATTGATATATGGAATCAGTTCATTTATGATTCTCAAATGTTTTAAGTTATGTTGTTATTAAACAACTATTGCATTATCAATCATTGTTGATTCAACTAATTCCCTAGTTGATGATCATTAAACTTTAATTACCCTTGAAAGCTTATCCAAACCAAACTTTCTTTGGTGCGGACTTGTACTCTAAATACTGAGATGAAAAACCCTATGTTTAGGGGTTTACCTTTAGCGTTGAAATGATTGTGCACAATACATTGTACGAAGGATTGATCCCCCTGAGTACGTGGAGTCCTTATAGTCATATGACTGTTAAAGTTAAAGTTAAAAGATTACTTATAATTGTGGACATGGTTCAAGGTCATTTGACCCTTAGTAGTATATTTAAGAATGTAAATAGAACATATCATTCAGTTTTATTGAGCCTATGAATTGGCAAATGTTGTAAAGTTAATAGAACATATCATTCAGTTCTATTGAGCCTATTATTTGGCAAATGATCGATGTAAAGATATTTATTCCTATCTCAAGTGAGCTTTGTTTGCTCACTCTTGCAAATTTATACATTTATTGCAGCTGTGAATGAAAAGGTAGATAAACCTACAACTAGCAAAGGAAAGGGAAAAATGTACAAGTGATGAAGATTTGTAATTTTATTTTATCGTTATGATGATAGACTTTTAATAATGATGTGATGTAATAATTTAATTTTCACACTTGAATGATTGTATTAAAGGTTAGAGAACCTGGGAGATAATGTTTTTATTAATGTAATACTGTATGAGCAGGTATTTTATTCAATTTATTATGATTGGGTAGTTAGATATGAATGTTTTGATTACGTGAACACCAAATCTTGAGGTAATGAAGTACCGGGATTTGGGAGTGTCACAAAAACAATATGACCGTGTCACAGTACGAAGCTAAGCTTGTTGAGTTGTCCCGGTTTGCGCCCCACTTGGTTGATAATGAGGAGAGAATGACGTGGATGTTTCTAAGAAGTTTAAAACCCGAGATACGTCAATACCTAATTTCTCACAAACTGTGTTTGTATTCAGATGTTGTAAATAGGGCGTAGTTATTGGAACGTGATAATGAGTCAACTCAACCCAGAGAGAGCAGCCGCTAAGTCGATAATACCGGTGGTAGCAGTCATCGAAGCGGTGACAACAAACGTGGAGGGAATCAACATGCCAGAAATGGTAACCACTCCGGTGGTAATCATGGCCAAGATAATAGAAGTGGAAATTTCAAGAAGAGGAGATTCAATAATGATGGAAAGACGTCAGCACCAACACCTGTTGTTAAGGAAGGAGAATGACCGCCGTTGGTATGTTACAAATACGGAGGGGAGGGACACATCAGTCCAAACTGTACGCAACAGTCCAAAGCATGTTACAATTATGGAAGAGAAGGTCACCTAGCCAGATTTTGTCGTGCACCAAAGTCAAGTCCAGCTGGGATGGAGGCATCAAAGGTCGTCCCAAACAAGAAAAAATAGATAGTTCAAGGGAGAGTGTTTGTCGTAACCTCCCAAAAAGAAAGGAATCTGAACGAGGTGATCACGGGTAAGCTAATCATAAACTCTTGCAAAGCTTATACCTTATTTGATAACGGTTCTACCCATTCTTTTATTTCTCCTACTTGCGCTCAACGTTTAAATTTGACTCCAAAGAAATTAGACTTTGACTTATCAGTTGAAACTCCGTTGGGAGAAACTTTTATTACATCCACTGTTTATAAGTCTTGTTTGATTCAAATCGGTACTTGAACGTTACCTGTCGATCTTATTTCCTTAAAAATACTTGCGTTTGATGTGATTTTAGGGATTGATTGGTTAACTACTCATCATGTAAAAATTGATTATTTTCGTAAGGTTGTTAGCTTTCATATTCCTAACCAACCTATTATGAGAATTCAAGCGACCAAACCACTAAAGTCAATCACTATTATATCAAGACCTAAAGCTCTTCGTTTATTGAAAAATGGATGTCAGGCTTTCTTAGCTCATGTCATAGATTTAAACAAAAATAAGTCACATTTGAATAATATTTCCATTGTTAATAAATTTCCTAACGTATTCCCTGAAGAACTTACTGTCCTACCCCCAGAGCGTGAAATTGAATTTTGTATCAACCTTGAACCCGATACAAAACCCATTTCCAAAGCCCCATATCGAATGGCTCCTGTTGAACTTCAAGAGTTAAAGACCCAACTACAGGAATTGTTAGACATCGGTTTCATTCATTCTAGTACGTCTCCTTAGGGTGCTCCTGTTCTATTCGTGAAGAAGAAAGATGGGAGTATGCGACTTTGTATTGATTATCGGGAGTTGAATCATGTCACCATCAAAAATAGGTACCCATTGCCACGTATTGATGACCTGTTTAACCAGTTGCAAGGCGCCAAATTCTTTTCAAAGATTGATCTTCATTCAGGATATCATCAATTGAAGATTAGAACCGATGACATTCCAAAGACGACTTTCAAAACTCATTACGGGCATTATGAATTCCTAGTCATGTCCTTTTGGATTGACTAATGCTCCTGCTGCCTTCATGGATATGATGAACTGAGTATTCAAGGAATATTTGGATCACTTTGTGGTCGTCTTAATTTATTGATGACATTCTGTGACGCCTCCAAATCCGGGTCTCTTCCAACCCGACAGATGGTGCTCCACGGTGCTATAGTTAACACAAACATTCAATTGAAATGCCTCAAAAGAATGAATATGTCTTATATATATTCCAAAATAATACTACCATTCCCCATGTTCTTTATAACCGTTACATTTGTTCTTGTCATAATATCAAATATTATCATTACAAACCTATACTATTACATAGGTAATCTACAAGTTCGCTTTAGCCTTCTCCTTATCCTTGTTGAATTCTTCAGTCCATTCAGTCTAAGCTACATTCATATGGTTCAAGCAAGACTGAGCATGACATGCTCAGCAAGTACAACAATTTCATTTTAAAAGCATGCTTGAAACATAGGAATCGTATATCTTCAGTAACTGGATAATAGTTACAAAGTACTATCAATAACTCAAAATAGCCTTTCTTTTCCAACAAAACGTTTTACAATAACAATATTCAGTAAAACATCAATTCTGGTCGAAGACGTGAACGTCTCATAATTTCTTTGAAAAGGACAACCCTGCACAAAGTCCGTAAGTCCGACATAACTTACGAGCACTTCCAGATGATCAGCCTATAGTACTCTATGTTGATCAACACTACATCCATTAAATGTGTATACGTTTAAGTTGTGGCAACCTCACGTGCCCATCGAATACTCGATGAAAATACATTTGTTTATTCATATTCAGGCTTAGTTTGTATCCGTACCAACAATTGGCGTAGGATAGCGTTAGCAATTCTATATTGAAAGACTTGTAAATAATTCAATCAACTTATCAAAATTAGTCTAGCCGAGTTAAAACTGGCCTAGACTCTTTCTTTAAAACCATACATGCGTCTCATAACTTGAATCATTTGAAAACTTAGCTAATATGAAGGTTAGACAAGGGTTTAAGAAAAACTTGCCTTCAGCGTCTACTACAGTATAATTACATTTCCTTTGAGTCCTTACGGTCTCTACAACACATAACCACATAACATACCACATTAGGTCATGATTGAACATACATAGTTCCTAAAGAATCTTACCCTACTTCTCAATCTAATCTCGTATTAGATTTGTTATTTATTGGTTCTGGCTTTCTGTCATTCTTTTACATCATTCTTACCAACTTCATTCCTTTCTATAACGTAATTGAAATTATTACATTATTACAACTCGGTTCGAGTTAATTATCCTTCCTCACGGCTTACTAACGTCCTTACGTTATTAATTGACACTTAATCGGCATTGGCTATATACACTTATTGTACATCGTTCTTGTTTACATTCAATTTACTTTCTTTAACTCTAAGTGATCACACATGAGTTTTAATTATGACTTAACAATGTTTTATTAAGTCCCTTAGTTCATTACTAATTAATTTCCATTCATCTCCTACTTGAAACCATTCTTTTCTGTCTAGATTTTAAGTTTGGCGTTGCGGCGCCAGTGTTGCTTTGTTATGTCGCACTGCGGCGTCGCCCATTAAGGCTTGGAGATCGGACTCGGTGCTGCGGCGCGAGTCTCTTTGTTACTTGTCGTGTTGCGGTGCGAGTTTGTAGGGGACACATGCCACTTTGGCGCTGCGGCGCCGGTCATTTAGGCTTGGAGTCGCGGCGCGGCGCGGACTCTGAGCCACAAAAAACTTTGACAGTTTTTCAAACTTGTGATATTCCCAGACTCGTAACTTCTTAGTTATAAGTCCGAATTGGCTCGTTCAAGAGCCTACGGTTCACAAATTACATACTCTACATGTTCATGCAAGAATTTTATCTATTCGATTTCGTTTGCTAAAAATTCACCTATTATTCCATTTTTAACAAAAACGATAAACGTTCTTGAACGTTCAATGCTCTTTTCTTCGTTCTAAGTCAGAATCTGGCCATTTTTGAGTCTGCAACTCTATAATGCCAAATAAGACTTGTCTCCATTGGAAACCAATGTTTCCAATCTCAATATCAAAATTCGACTTCCATTCCGAGAATTTCTCGAATTCGACGATTATTGTCCAATCGTGTTAATTCTGGCAAAACTTCTTTACTTGAGATTTTTAAACCGTTTTAATTGGATTCAATCCATTATACTAACATCTTGACATACATGCTTCATTAACTTATAAACATGATAAGTTATTACTAGTTCGTTGTGAGTTTATAACTTATAAAAATATAAATTACTTATATTTTCATTACTCATGATTTATGTCTTCTTTTCATATAACTTATTATGGTTAATGACTTCTAACCATTATTATTGCTTCTTATTATCATACTAACTTCATTCGTATAAACATGTTATAAGTTCATATCCGTTCATTATAAGTTCATAACTTATATAAGTATAAATGACTTATTCATGACTTATTACGGCTTAAGTCCATTAACCATTCATTCTTATCATTCTTTAGCATGCTAGTTCTACCAATACCCCCTTCTCTAACAAATGAAGAGAAAGAGATTCATTGTTCAAGGTTGCTTACCCTTTGATGATTACTTGCTTAACCTTTGATCTTTTTCTTGCTTCTTGAAATATGAAAGACTAGCTTTCTTGCTTTTCTAACTTATTCTCTCTAACCAATAAGCTATAAGTTATTGGTGGAAAAGCTAACAAGGAAAGTCTAACTTTATATGTGCTTATTCTCTCAACCAAATAAGCTCCCAACTTATAAGTGGGATGAAATGAACAACACACAAAATGAGCTAACAAGTCCTCTATTTATAGGAAATCCTAAGTGAGGGCATAATGGTCAAAGGCCATCTACCTCCTTACTATTCCATACTTTTCCCCTAAGTAAACTTGCTCTCCACACTTTTTGCTTGATCATCACAACACTTACTCACCACTCATCTTACTCATTAAGTCACTTTACTTGCTCACCACAACACTTATCCATTAAGTCACTTTACTTGCTCACCACTTTGGATCATCCATGTTCTCATGGGTTGCCCCATGGTTTAAACCATCCCATAACCCATTGGTTACTTACTTTGGGCTTTAGCTTAATTAACTTAGCTTAATTATTGAGGCTTTCATTAATTTACTTTGGGTTTGTAATTAAACAAACATTGGGCTTGCATTAATTCTATTGGACTTAACCATTTACTACATTTGGGCCTTATCATTATGCCCATTGGACTTTAATATTTCCTACACAATCCTATAAATTCATTACATTTGACTTAAAGCCTTTTTAACGTATAATTTACGTACAATTCTCGTATTCTAACTCGTATACTTATTCAATACATACAACATACCATCATTCATACGTACTCGTATAATACCTCATACCATACTCGTATTCATTACTTCGTATAATACCTACGTATTATATGATCATTGTTTAATTCATTAATCACCTTACATTTCCTTCTCGTAAATCATTTTCCTTAAACGTTAGGTTTTAAGTCCGCAGGCGAAATATTATGTTTTCTATAACTAAAATATTATTGGATATTCCATCTCACCTCGATATTCTATCATTACGTATTTCTCAGAAATTCAAAAATAATTCCCGAGCAGAAATGCGTGAATAGTGTTTTTCAGAAAATTTCTCGAAAAGCTTTTATTTTCGTCTTGAAAAATCAAACACTTTAATTCTACCACGTAGCCAAAATCCTACGACATTCTAACATTTCTAGGTCATAGAACGACCTTCAATTAGCTTGCCCCATAAATTATCAATTAAATTCATTTAATCCTTATAATTAAATAAAATTTTAATTCTTCAAAAAATTTGATTTTTCTTGGGCTTTACACATTCTCATTTACTCCAAAAGTCGTAAAGATCATGAGCAACACTTGAGGCTAATACTACAAAAGCTTCGTGAGAACACATTATATGTCAAGTTGAAGAAATGCGAGTTCTGGCTTGAGGAAGTAGCATTCCTTGGGCACGTGATATCAAATCATGGAATATTTGTTGACCCGACAAAGATTGAAGTAATTCAAAGCTGGGAGCAACCTAAGTCAGTGACCGAAGTACGTAGCTTTCTGGGCTTAGCTGGTTATTATCAAAGATTCGTGGAAGGATTTTCTCGAATTGCTACTCCATTAGCTCAACTGACTAAAAAAGATACAAAATTTGGTTGGAGCGAGGAATGTGACAAGAGTTTCAAGAACTCAAGAGGAGACTCATTTCAGCACCTGTTCTGACAATACCATCTGGCTCGGAAGGATTTATCATCTACAGTGATGCTTTGGGAAAAGGGTTAGGATGTGTTCTCATGCAACATGGAAAAGTCATAGCCTATGCCTCACGACAACTCAAAGAATACGAGAGGAATTATCCTACTCATGATCTAGAGTTGGCAGCTTTCGTTTTTGCACTAAATATCTAGATGCATTACCTGTATGGAGAGAAAGTGGAGATCTATATAGATCATAAAAGCCTCAAATATTTCTTCACCCAAAAGGAACTCAACATGCGGCAACGACGTTGGCTTGAGTTGTTGAAAGATTACGATCATACAATTCAATACCATCTTGGAAAAAATAACGTGGTAGCTGACACATTGAGTAGAAGATCATATGCGGGTACAAGTACGATATTGTCAATGCAAATGCCCATTTTGTATGACTTGCAAAGGATGGAGACAGAGATAAAGACTCCAGGGACCCACGTAATGATGGCAAATATATGAGTTGAACCGACTTTAATTGATAAATTTAAAGTTGCTCAAGCTAAAGACTTGGAGATGATGTGTATGAAGAAGAAAGTGCAAGAAGGTGCTATTTTGGAAGCAAGAATCGATGAAGAAGGAATACTATGAGTCAACTCCAGACTTTGTGTTCCAAAAGACCCTAATTTAAAGTATAAGATCATGATGGAGGCGCACAACACACCATTTGCAATCCATCTTGGGAGTACCAAAATGTATCGTGATCTTCGACATACATTTTGGTGGAGCAATATGAAGAGAGAGGTAGCTGAATTTATCTCAAGGTGTCTAACTTGTCAACGAGTCAAAGCGGAGCATCAAGTGCCAAAAGGTCCATTGCAACCACGTCAAATTCCAGAATGGAAGTGGGAGCACATTACCATGGATTTTGTTACTGGTCTTCCCAAGGTTTCTCAAGGCATAAATGTAATTTGGGTCATTATTGAAAGATTGACCAAGTCTGCTCATTTCTTACCTATACGAGAAACTTATTCACTTAAACGTCTTGCTCGTATGTACATAAATTAGGTTGTAAGACTACATGACATGCCAGTATCCATAGTTTCTGATCGAGACCCAAGATTCACTTCACGATTTTGGGTTAGTTTACAAAAAGCTATGGGCACGGATTTATGATTTAGTTCGGCATATCATCCTCAAACAGACGGGCAGTCGGAGAGGACTATTCAAACTCTTGAGGATTTATTAAGACTCTGTGTCCTTGACTTCAAAGGAAGTTGAGACAAGTTCTTGCCATTAGTGGAATTCTCCTACAACAATAGTTATCAAGCAAGTATTAACATGGCTCCATTCGAGGCGTTGTATAGACGCAAGTGTCGTTCTCCAGTATGCTGGGATGAGGTGGGTGAAGCAACATTATTGGGTCCAGAATTGGTACGCTTGACAACGGAAAAGATTCAAATGATCCGGCAACGTATAAAAACCACACAAGATCGACAAAAGAGTTATGTTGATCTTCATAGAAAGGACCCGGAGTTCAATGTTGGATATCATGTGTTGTTACGTGTTGCTCCATGGAAAGGAGTTACAAGATTTGGAAAGAGAGGAAAGATCAATCCTTGATTCATTGGGCCATTCAAAATCCTCGATTGAGTAGGAACTGTGGCTTATAGACTCGCGTTACCGCCAAGTATGTCTCGTGTTCATAATATTTTCACATATCTATGTTACGTAAATATGTGGAAGACCTGAACCATATTATTAAATTAGAACCAAACGAGATAACGGAAGATTTAACGTATGAAGAGGTACATGTTTTAATCTTGGATAAGAAGGAACATATTTTACGCTCCAAGGTTATACCTCAAGTCAAAGTTTTGTAGAGAAACCACGATGTTGAGGAAATTAACTTGGAGATAGAATCTGAAATGAAATCAAAGTATCCTCACCTCTTCGATGTACCAGGTATGTACCCTAATTTCGAGGACGAAATTTCATAAGAAGTGGAGGTTGTAAGACCCCAACTTTCATAAATAAAGATTAATTTTTCTCGAAATATATTTTTGAATATTATGGTGTGATTTTGATATAATGTTATAGTTGTGGGTAATATTTAAAAATTTTGCAAAGTATGCAAGTTGTTATAAAATATTCGATTGGTAGGAGAATATTCGTTTTAAACAGAAAATATTTGTACGATGACATAATCATTAGTGGACCCCACAATGAAATTATTGTAGGAGTTAGAAAACAACAGAAATATCTTTTTATAAAAATAACGGCGAAAGTTTTACCGTTAACTGTTGAACTACCCGATGGTAAAAGTACAGTAATATGCGTGGTTGCAAAGTAGCACACGATATTGATTATTGATGCTTACGTAAGAAGCCACTCAGTTTACTCAATTATTGCTACAGTAATTGTTGCATAATATCTCACGTTATTTGATTCAATTATTGTCACAATATCATATGCATAATATTTTATATTATTAAATCAATAATTGAGACAACAAAGTTATTCATATTATTATTTGCAATATTGACAATGTCTAGAAAGTTCTGTCGAAGAGAGGTTTGGTCACCTAATTGCGCGCCAATAGGGAGAAATCCTTATCGAAAACCCCCCCTCTTTCCTGGGAATTAGCTGGTTATTAAATATTGTAAGTTATAATATTAATGATGAATAATTGTTGAAGTATTAAGAATGTGTTTATTGAAGATAAGTGAATTACAAAAGTTAAAGGGGAATAATGGAACCTTAGAAAACTATAGGGGTATTAAAGTGTAATAAGTTAAATCAATCTGGACCATTGGTGGTGGTTTTAATAGTAAATCAATCTGGACAATTGGTGGTGGTTTTAATAGTAAATCAATCTGGACCGTCGGTGATGGTTTTAAAAGTAAATCAATCTGGACCGTCGGTTGTGGTTTTAATAGTAATCAATCTGGACCGTCCATTCTAATAGTAAATCAATCTGGACCGTTCGTGAATTAGTTACTATTTAGTCATTTCTCCTATAAATAGAAGCTTAATTCTTCTTTCATTCTCACCAATTCACTGAGACTCAAAAGAGAAACTATAGAGAGTAAGAAGAAGAGTATTCTGCTACTTTACTATTGCAGTATCCAGTCTTCTGCTAAGGTAAGTGGTATTACTTCTTTTATATTCATAAAGAATACTATTTTTTTCGTATTAATCCTTTAATATGTCGGAATAACCTGTCTACGCGGATTACGTACCGTATGACGGCTGAAAATCCATTTGCAGTTTCATATGTTATTTCTTTTCATATTCTTAAATCTAAACTTACTATGGTAAGTATTATTTTTATAATCCTTAAAATTAGTGGAATATCCTTGAGTTTTGTGCTTCATCCAGTATCGTTTCGTTGGAATATATATGAACTTTCTTATTAAATATCAATATTTTCATCGGGGTACTATTCACGTATTACTATTCACCCAGTTACTATTCACTAAAATATTATTCACTTGGGTATTCAAGGCACTTTTCATGCCGGGGTACTATTCACGGGGTATTATTTTTGAAGTACTATTCACGAGGTATTATTCACCAAAAAATTTATTTCTTTTCTGTCCAAATTATTTTTGATGCATTGATATTATTCTTGAATTTTACTCCACAAAGCAGTATCATGTTGACAATTTGGACATTATTGAATTCTGGATAAATTAAATTATAAATCTTTAAAATTTATCCTTGAACTTGTTTTATTGAATTATTATGTCATTGTCATCATCCTCATGCTTATATTGTGATGAAAGTCATATTTAGCTTATGTGCATAAATGGACTATTGATTGGTATGATTATGTCTAGGGATCATTCGGTATAATCATGACCCGTAATAGTATAAATGATGTGGTAAAAGTCCTCATTAGCTTGTTGTGCATTGATGGACAGTTGTTGGTATGATTATGACAAGAGATTATTCAGTATAATCATGACCATTGATGATTACATGAATATCATTGGCCCGTAGTGCACGGATGATTCGATGATGTGGTTTATTTATTAAGCCGAGTGTCAGCGATAAAGTTGATGAAAAACTTTTTAAATCATTGAAGATAGTAGATATCATGCTCTACTTGACTCTTCTAATGGATTGCTTGTTCCACTGCAGTTAAACTTTTTATCTATTATATTCTATCAGTTTAACATTGTTGAAGGCTAACGATAACTTATTCTACATTATCTTAGTCATAATATTTTTTACTGGGCTAGTTGAGCTCACCCTTTTGCTTTCATTATTCTCTTCAGGAAATGAGAACATAGCCGGGACTAGTCGGGGAACGGAGTGATGGTCCGAGATAGCTGTTTTAGTAATTCTCACTATTTAGTATGATAATAAATGTAATGAGGATTGAATTTGAGTTTGGATATTGTCTATGAGATAATATTCGTGTAAAAACTCTCAGCTCTTGTTGTATAGTTAAGTTTGTATTTGTATTCTTTACCATGTATTTGGCGACCCAAGATGGGTGATGTATACCTATTTTGGGGGTGTCACAACATACCCTCCCCAACAATGTAAACTAACATATTGGTCACATTTTAATGTATATCATATTTTAATGTATATCATAACTTGATTCATTCACAACCAAGGTCAGAATATGTTTTTGAAAAAGGTTTATCAAAACTAGTTTCCAACTCTTTAAGTTCTCTTTGAATAATCAAAATAAAATCAACTAACATGGCTTACTATATGCATAACGAATCTCAGTCCACAAGTTACGGTTGTCTATAAGCATATAATAACCAAAATAGCATTCTTAGAATGGAACAAGATCGCAACATTACTACACATGACTGGCAGCCTGCGCGACCGCGTGGTCATGTTCTATAGAAGTGGTGCGGCTGCGCCTTTTTGAGCAGAACAAAGAAATGAAGGCTCTGCTTCTGCAGTTCAACAACCCATCATATAAATTCCTTATGAAAATTGTTTCTAACATAACCCAACACATTTAGAAGTTTGTATAACACTAAGCAACATATCCCAAATCAAATATCAACTAATACATGCTTAATTCAAATAATTAATTCACTAAGCAATTTATCAGAAATGAAGAATAGGGATGGAAATTTACACCTCTATGAATCAATTCAGCTGCAATATAACAATCTACTCACTCTTTATAAGTTCCTTAGCAAACTAATTCTCAGCAACTTAGAACTTTCAATATCAGACTTAACAAACAACAAAAACTGAAACTAAAGCTTCTATTTATAAATTAATGGTGGATTGGGTATTAATTTAGAATCCATGGTGTTGAAGGAAAACACAATGGTTTATCAAGAGTGGTTCACCTACCATTTCCCCAGCCATCTCCATAGCCAATGGCTTGGTAATGATCACCTATGCTAGCCACTAGTCTTCAGCTTGGAAGTTACGTAAATATAGTGTAGGTTACTGTTCATGTACTAATTTTTGACACTCATTTTGGGACAAGAGCAATATCCCAGCAACAAGCTTGGTTAGGATACTAAAATTCCCAAAATGTAATTTTAATGTATCATGAACCGTGGGTTGCCATTGTTTCCATCTGCATTATGAACAGAAGTCTCTCTCGTTTGGTGTTGCATGAACTGCACAAAAGATCTTAACATCCCATCATTTATCATTTGATCGGTGTTATTGTTTACCTGAGGATTATTATCTTCCTGTTGCACATTATCATTGGTATTGATCTGTGGTGACTTAATGGTCTCCTGTGCTCTATTGCTATTCTCAACATTCTCGGATGTCATTTTCAAATACAGTCACAAAACAAGGGTTAATTGACATGCAACATATTATCCCTATACTCTGACCGACCAATTAAATACCAAATAAACTTAGGTAGGTCATACTAGCAAAGGAATTCCCTGTCTCTCCCCTCCTAGTTTTTGTCTCACATCTCAGTCAGGGATCATATCCCTAAGCTTTGATACCAACTGTGACGCCCCCAAAACAGGTATACATCACCTATTCTGAGTCACCAAATACATGGTACATAATACAAATACAAACTAAAATATACAACATGAGCTGCGAGTTTTAATACAAATATTGTCTTCTAGACAGTTTACAAACTCAAAATAAGTCCTCAATACATTTATTATCACACTATTTCACGGAATAGTGAGGACTACTAATGCAACCATGTGGACCGTCAATCCATTCCTCGACTAGTCCCAGCTATATTCTCATTTCTTGAAGAGAACAGTGAAATAAAGGGTGAGCTCAACTAGCCCAGTAAGAAATATTATGATTAAGATAATGCAGAATAATTTATCCTTAGCCTTCAACAGTATAACAACTGATAGAATATAATAGAAAACAAGTTTTAGATCAATAACTGTAGCGGAATAAGCAATCCATTAGAAGAGTCAAGTAGAGCATGATATCTACTATCTTCTATGATTTAAAAAGTTTATCATCAATTTTATCGTTGAGACTCAGCTTAATAAATAATCCACATCATCGAATCATCCCTACACTACGGGCCAAGGATATTCTTTAGTATCACGACCATGAATTATCCATGCACTACGGGCCAAGGATAATCGTGTTTTCATCAATGGTCATGATCATGCCATAAAATAATTCATCTTTGCACCCTTGACCGAAGAGAATCCATGGCCATAATCATACCAAAAACTTTTTCATCAATGCACTACGGGCCAATGAAGACTTTTACCACATCATTTGTAATATTTCGGTCATGATTATACCGAATAATCCTTGGTCATAATCATACCAAGTCCATCTATGCACTACGGCCAAAGATGACTTTCATAACAATATAAGCACGAAGATGATGACAATGACATAATAATTCAATAAAACAAGTTCAAGAAATTTTTTTAAAGATTTATAATTTAATTTATCCAGAATTCAATAATGTCTAAATTGTCAACATGATACTGCTTTGTGGAATAAAATTCAAGAATAATATTGTACAAAAATGATTTGGACTGAAAACTTATCAATTTTTATTATGAATAGTATCCCGGGTGAATAGTATCCCGTGAATAGTAACTTTGGGAATAGTAACCCTGTGAATAGTAACTTCAAAAATAGTAACCCCGTGAATAGTACCCCGACATGAAAAAGTTTAAACTTATCAAGAATACTCAGAATAATATTTTCATGAAAAGATACTGAATGAAGCGCAAATATCAAGGATATTCTACTAATTTCATTGAGTATAGAAGCCAAAACTTTAACAAAATGAGTGTAGAATTCAAAATCTGAAACGAAATAATATTACTCACATACTACAGAGTATGGAAGAAAATATTATTTTATACGAATACTGAACAAAAATAATATCCCTTACGAATATTAAACAAAAATAATATTCCTTTCGAATATTGAACGAATATAATATTCCTTACGAATATTAAATGAAAATAATATTTCTTGCGAATATTGAACGAAATAATATTCATACGAATACGAAAAATAATATCTCTTCAGAATATAAAATAAATAATACCCCTTACGAGTATTGAAAGAAAATAATACTCTTTATGAATACGAAAGAAATAATACCCCTTACCTTAAAAAGAAAGTAATTCCGACTGGTATAGCGGATATATTCTTGAAGAAAACTTTCACTATTTTCTAAACTCAAAGCTTTCTAAAACTCGAAAGAAATACACTCAATATTATATAAGAAGAATTCTCTGATTCTGGTGTGATTTTTAATTCTAAATAAGCATCCTATTTATAGGAGAATGGAAGGGGCACTGTGTAAGGAAATTCACGGACGCATCAGTTATGCAAATCACGGATGAAAATTTTGATAAACCATGGATGCGAATTTTCAAGCATTCAACCAATAAGAACAAAACAAAAAATATAATACATAAATATATATATATAATACTAATTACTTCTTTGTAAAGCAACTCCATTCTCCCCCCATTTCCCTCCCGTACAACAATTTTGTAGGATTCTTCCTCCAATTCCTTCTTCCAACATGTGGGCCCCACCCCAAATGTCATTATCAATCATATATATATATATATATATATATATATATATATAATTCCCTTCCCCTTACGTAAACTCCCTCCCACCCCCATTTCCAAAATCAGTTTTCAACACATATGGCCCCACATGTGGGCCCCACCTTTATTATATTAAATAATTATCTACCGATTATTTTGAAAAATGGTTAAATGTGGGTCCATAAAATAAACAAAATTTACA